>WHYT01017801.1:190095-202505 GCA_009806455.1 Tetrax tetrax
ACTTTATTTGAAAAAAAAAAAAAAACAAAAACAATACATCATCAGCATATAGCTTGTTATAGCAAACATACAATCCAAAGTTTTTGAGAATATGGGATTTTTTTTAAAAAGGAAGAGAGTTTTAAAGAAGCATTCACATGGTTGGTCTTTAAAAAGTACAGTCTTTGTTCATCTAAAGTAGGCTGGGCCATTGTAGCCCAGCTATTTCTGAATAATAGCAGGTCATTATTAAAAAAAGAAGGATGATAACACCAGATATATTACAAAAGAGACTGTCAGACTAAGCACCCGTAGGAATAATGTGTGCCATCTTGCATGTTCAAGAATAACTCCTGCAGAATAAGATGAAGAATACGGGGTTGGACTTTTTAAGCCCTTATGCTTTTTTGTTCTGTGTGAAGACAGGAGCTCTGGATTTTTAAAGCATAGACTTATTTTTCAGCAGGCTGAAGATAGTTGGTTGCTTCAGTCATCTTTTAAACAGACGAAAGCCAGATCACTGGGGTTGCAAAGTGGTCTATGATGTCATCAGCATATAAAGATAAAAGCTCTGACTCTGAGTCAATCCAACCTATCCAGTTGAATACACCTAGAGCAACTGGGTAGTTCTTGCTGAACTCAAGCCAGCACCAGCCATCATTGAAAAAAAGAGAAAAAAACCCAAAACCTGAAAACCTATGAAATGCTGGTGGTTTTTGGAGGGATAGGGAGTGGAAGAGAGAAGAAGGAACAGTTGCTTTGCTAGTGGTTTACCATTGCTCTGTTATGACTACAGACTTATCTAAACTTAACACATCTCTCCACGCGGACTGGATACCACACCACTCTATTTTAGGTATCATACAATGGAAAATGGAGCAGGCATCTCTCACGTCCTTTAGCTGTTGAACTCAGGAAGAAGCTTTAAAAATATTATGTTTTTTATTGCAGTTGTTAATAGTTTCCAAAAGGACGACTCCTCGGACTACACGAGCTTATTGACTTCGCATACGTACATCCTTCTCTGAGGTTAAACGGGAACCATTCACGAGCACACAGTTGAGAGAAGAATTACCTAACGAAGTGCTCTTGCCTGAGCACATCCAGCTCAGACAGCCCTTTCTTGCAAACATAAAAAGGAGCTTTTTAAGTGAAAACCTGTTTTTGTCTGAAACTCTGAAATGTTTATGGGAAATTCTGCCTCTAGGCTCCGAGACACACATATGCATAAATGCACAGAGCATTGTTCGCATTTACATCATTGCGGTCTCAAGGGGGAAAAAGGTCTGAAAAACAAATCTCTTTATAAAGGAACTGAAATGAGATTATCCAAGTTAGAACATCTTAGCAACAGTGGCAGCCAAAGCTACTTAGCAAAGCAGACTTTGTTGAAATCCGCTCTGTTGATAGGCTCTTCAAAAAACAAAATACAAAAGTGAAAAACATGCATTTCAAAGTCAGCACTGCAAAACTCTGTGTTGAACTTCACCAGTTTAGTGATGAGAAAACAGGGCATTAGATAGTGACATTTCTTTTGGGAAGTGGAGAAAATGGGTGGTGGTGAAGTGATTATATTATGCACAGTTCATGAAGATATTAAATAATTTCCCTGAAAATCTCAAATGAAATTTCAAATCTGACTCATTTGACTTACACAGTAATTTTTCAAATCATATATTATGACAAGGCAGAGGATGTTTTTTTTTTTTAAAGTTTCATTAGACTTATGGAGTTTGTTTTTGTGTATAGAGCAAGCTCTCTTATTTTCATAGGTGGTATTTTAATGGAATATCAATCACAGGTAAAAGCTATTTTCTTTCATAAGCAGCATTTATAATTAAAAGTGCTCGCCTCTTACATGTAAGAGTTTCAAAACCTGTAAAAATAGCTGGTTTGACTGGTTTGGGGTCAAATAATTGGCTGAATGATGACGACTGCTTAGTGTGGCTGCTTATCCCTGTAGCTCAGTAGAGGGGACAGACGGATGCGGGTGAATTAAAGGTCCACTCTTGCTGGTAGTTTAAAGGCCTAGCAAATTTCATACCATGTGTGAAACAATCCATTAAGGTTTTGCTTTTGAAAGCTGGAATACGCCATCATCACAGATGTCTGTGTGGGCTTTTTCCAGACACCTTATGTATTCCTATTTCCATTGCCTATATGATGATAGGCTGGTTTTCCAATATTATCTCTCTTATTCAGTGCTAGAATGGTCCTGGCTCTGGGATTGCTGTCAGGTGGAAGGGAATTGTCTGCAAAACCTCAGTTCCACATGTAGCAGGGGTAGAAACTATACAACGCGTAAGAGAAGAAACTGAAGGAAGACAATCACAGGTGCCCTGGAGAATAAGATTAATGCCCTGCAACAGGTATCTCACATGGTGCTAAAATATACATTAAAATAATCACAAAGTCAACAATTTGTGTGTTTCTCATTCTCTGGGAGCCCGACCCTCAAAGTCTGACTGACAGATCCTCAAAAATACATCTCAAGAGCATAGTGAAGCACTAAGATCTGCTCTTATGCCATTCTGCACAATATGAGCCACAGGATTTCACCCAGTCATTTCCGTACCAATACAGAACACAGCCTAACTGAACTAAAAAAATCCAACTTTTTTGATCATATAGCTGCCAACCTTCACCTTGGAAGTGCAATCAGATTGGACTGCCTACCAATATTTAGAAAACTAGCTAGGAAAGATCCTGTTAAGTAATGCTTACAAATTTAGATTTGTATTTCTGGATTTTTTCTTTCTTATTGAGCTCTTGAGAACATGTAAGATATGAACAGGGAAATACATTGTTTTCTGCATCTTTTCCCTACTATGCAACAGGAAAAAAACAAACCCAAGAGCAACACTCACGAGCTGTTACAAGATAGAAGATTGATACACAATTGTCTATGCTTAAACCACAAGGGAGTGAAATACAAAGACAAAAGAGACATCAAGTCAGTATCATTTTTAGATTTTTTTAAAAAGAAAGAAAATACTTTAAACCTGTCTGTTAAGCAATGCTGTTTGGGAATGCTTCCCTTGGTTTTCTAATTGGTTCCCCATTGGGAGGAGGGTGGAATGCATGTGTTGATTTTACTAAAATTTCCTTCTAAAAGGCTGTTTAACTTTTAAGTAACTGAGTCTCACTCAATTTACATCCAAACTACTCCGATGAGCCAAGTGCCTTCCCTTGGCAGCAGCAGCAGAAATGTATCCTATGGCAGAAGCGTTTTGGTTGTCCTGCTCAGACACTTCACGCTCCGCAGTAAATCAGGATATGCTTACTTACAATAAAGTTGGGGAGAAAAGTCAGTCAGCTTTAAGCCTTCAAACGTCCAGTTCCAACTTCCTTCTTAACATTCTGTTTCAGCAAAGGTATGGATGGCAGCGAGGGGACTTGATACTGTGCGTTATTCACCTTCTTTTAGTTCTGTGAATTGAAAAAAAAAAAAAAGGAAAATATTTATTGGTGCATAGTCAGTTTCCATTAAAAATCTCAATCTGACTACATTTTGGTTTTACTTTTGATAGGTTTCTCACAAAAAAAATACCTCTTTTTTTTTTTCTTTATCCATTCAGGGTTCCTAACTCTGCACCGCATCTCACATTTTTTGCATAATTACTTTTAAAGCCCTATCTCATCATAGCATGGCTTTCTCTTTAAACTACTTACTCCCTTTCTCTTCCTCTCTTAGGCTTTTGTTGACACTAAATCAGCTGTAGGTAGTGAATACAGTAGGCAAGACCGCCCGTTCCCTGGGAATCCCCTCTGCTAAGAGAGCAAAACAGCTTCACTCTTCTCTGAGAGCAGATCTGTGCAATCTAGAAAGGGTTATGGGCTTAATTTGCAGGCAGAAGTGCCTCTCCATCCTTTTTCCCGTTGCTTAGCATCTGCGCGTTTGCCAAGCAGAAGAGTCAAAGCCGCATCAAGAGCATTCCCTAAACGCCAGAGGTGGAGGAAAAACTAGCACAACTCTCTGGTGCATTAGCTGCGACACTTAGGAAGCATTTTGTTCAATATTTAATCCTAAGGCTCTTTTAGCAGCTTGTTCAATTACTAGATGAAGGAAAGGAACAGTAACAAAAGTCACCAGCATAGATACAATTAGCCAAGACTTCTCATCCCCACCACAGTTCTTCATCAACCGTGAGAAATCAAATCTTTTTATTCTCTCCCACTCGTTCCACTCATGTTTAGTATTTCTACATCACTTGCAGCAGATTCAGAAGGAGTGACTGGGAAATACTTTTTTTTTCCTTACCTAGCCCAATGATTCGACGGATATTTTGAATGGTGCGAGCTCTCTTTTGCCTTTGCTAAGCTGCACAGAAACATTAAAACCACACATTTGGCAAAGCAGGAGAAAAACCGTGCTCTTTCTCTGCAGATTCTGGGAAAAAAAAAAAAAATATTAAGAAAAAGAAAAGGCTTAGATACGTGCTCCAGGAAAGGCTGTTGATCCCACTAAGGTGGAAATACCTGGAGTTAGGCAGCCTAACGTTGGTCCCAGACAGCCTAAGTCCTTTTCTTGTGGTCCAGTCCCCTAATCTCAAGCACCTTCCTTCAGAAATACATAATTCATAGTCTCTAGCTCCCAGCTATGATCCAACCTACAAGTAACAAATCTTATTTAATTCATACTTTTCTAGAGCCTTCCCTTTGCTGCTGCAGGCAACGTCTCCTCAGCAGCGCCACGGGAAGGAGCAGCTGCCATTGCCACCGCGTATCATCTGCCTTTACAAAAACTAGGGAAGCACTGCCAGGATTAATCCCCCTCTCCTGACTGTCATAACATGTACAATGAGTCTTCTCCTTGAGCAGCTTTTTGTACTCATCTCATTTTTTTTTTTGCTACAGAAGCTGTGTCTAGGCAAGCAAGGGATTGTACGGAAAAATGAACAGGCTCTGATTTATGCGTATTCATACCAGACAGCTCTTTCTGGGTCAGCGTGCTCCGTTATTCTCCAAATGTCACAAAAAGGTATTTAAGCCAAGAGGCCGGAGAGCACGGATTGACAAGCAGAGAAGCACATGCATATTGGAGCAGCTGCTGCAATCATGGTAAAACACTGCACATCCATGGCTCCACTGGTCCTCTAATAGCGGTTGGAAAGCGTGTGGGTGTACTTATTTGGGATGGGAGCTGTGGATATCAGCTGGATCCACCTCACTCACAACTATTTTTGAGAACTTTGATGCCACCAATGGCCACGGAAGGACCTTGAGGCCCCAGCTCCAAGGCTACCAACACAGCATCTTCAGCACCAGGCTCAGGATGAAGTTGAACGAGCTGGGACACACACCAGCCTCCCAGCTCCTTTCATTCCCCATTCCCTCTTTATCCACCTTCTCTGTCCCTCCCTGCCCCGGGATGCCCTCGCTGTCCTGCTGGCATCTCTTGTCTGACCCTGCTGGGGGTTGATTCAACTCACTGAGTAGACACAAAAGCCCTCCAGCAAGAGGAAAAAAAAAAAAAAAAAAATTAAAAATCCCCAAAAGAGGAAAAGAAGAAGAAAAAAATGCAGATGTATTCTGCCTCAAGCTCACCCTCCAGAGCTGTGACCTGTGAAGCTCTCTCACTCCACAGGTGATGGCCCTTGAGTTTGGCAGTGGCAGCTGCTGATTTTAATTGTTTCTGGTGGAGATAGATGGCAAGGTAGTACCCTGTTTGTGCTTTTATTTCTGCTGTCACAGAGCGTCGCTGCTCTCCCTCATTCCTCCACAAATGCTGACCCTTGGCTACATCATCATCTTAACCCAATACTTTTAATATTTTTGCAATAATAGAAAAAAAAAAAAAGCTCTTGCAGAGAACACAAAAATAAAAAGCAATGTTACAACAGAAGGCTTGTAGCAATATTTATAGAATGAAATGGCCGTTGTATCTCTAAGGTTAAAATCCAGGATAGCCCTCACAATTTGGGTCTCTATCTGTTCCCACTGACCCATCCAAATTGTTGCAAGCACAGGTTGAAAGCAACAGTTAAAAGCACTTGTGGTGCAATTAAAAGCATATTGGAGTGGGTAAGTTGGGCAGATGCTGAGCACTGAAGATCAGCAAGCAGCCTCCTCCAGCATCTCAGCGATGCTCGGTCCCTCCCCACGCACTGCCGGTCCCATCACCTCCCACCGCCGGGTGGCCAGCCGGCCCCAGTCCGCAGGAGGAGTGCTCACATTTATTTTCTTTCCAGGTGTCAGGCTTGTAATTGTTAGCTGCTATCACTAACTGATTAGACACTGAAAAGTTCCAAAAATACCAGTCTGGGGGTGATAACTTTCCATCATGTGAAATCTGACATCTCGAAAAAGAGAGATGCATGCACACATGCAGGCACTTAATTGCTTTTAAATATTAGCGCCCACAATTATTTCTCCTTCACTTCTTACATTTTTTCAAAGTTTTAATTATTTAGAGTTCGGCTTCTTCAAAGATTTATTTTATTTTACTTTTGATATTTACTTTGTAACTGTCAACACCTTGTCTCACAGCTTACAACACACCGCAACTTCTGACTTACTGAGAAGGTACCAAGGGATTTGGTGCTGGTACCAATTCACACATTCACTCATCGCTTCATCTTTTTGTTACCTTCAAATGCCATTGAGATGGCCTGATTAGAGTCCTCTCCTCAACCACTGCTCAGGTAAACAGTCTCCATTTTAAAAAAAAAACAAACAACAAACCAACAAACCCAAACCAAAATTACCTTTGCACATTTTTCAGAACAAAGGGAGTTTAAGTGTACAAAATTACAGGAGGTGGTACCCTCACAGGATTATAGGCAGTCCTGCCATCTTGGATGTTCAGTCCAGATTTGAGTGATTCACTCTTCTTTTCATATAGGAATGAGCTACTCACCAAAAAAAAAAAAAAGGTAGTCAATTTTCTAGTATTAACCCACATTAATTACACTGATATATAGCATATTACAGTACACCTACACTAAATATAAGCCAACCAGGTCTGTCTCTGCTGAGAAGTCAAGACAGACCCAAGGGTCTTGTTCATGGAGAACAGATTTGGGAAAGCAAATAATTTTCACATTTTTACGTTTCGTTCTGAATAGGTGCTGAGAAAATATTGTCAAGAGTGCCAAATCAAAATGTGGAAAGACTGAAAAGTGCTGGCAGTGCTCTGGAAAAGCTTTGAAGGTGAAATTGGAAATTTGGGTGGTTTTTAGGGTGAGCAGCTGGGAGTTGGTGGGAGAGGTCCTCCTCCTCCCAGGAGCAAGAACACAAGAAGGTCAGGATTGCAGCTTTGCCCCTCTTGTATCCTCCTGGATATTAAAACACAAAGGGTTGAGTCTCCAGCCTTGAGAGCTGGCCCGCTCTTTCCCGAAGGTCCATAAATCATCCTCCGGGACTGAGGCTCTGTGCCAGCAAAGAAAAAATATTATTTATGGATTGGAGACATGTTTCAGGTGCACAGGGAGTCTGAGAGAGGATTAAGCTGTCCAGGGATTCTGCAGAATGAAACTGACGTACAAGCAGTTTTTGGGTACTGAAGGACTAAGCTCTTAGTTAGGTGTCTAAATAGACATTAAAAGGTGCTCACCTTTGGCAAATATTGTCTTTGCTCTACGTTTCTTTACTGCTGCCATCATCCAGAAAACACGTTGCCCTTAACATATCCACCGAAACTGCTCTTGGGGTTTGAAGCCACAAAAGGGGGGTTCTCACAAAGAGCTTTTGATTAAAATAGAAAATAACATCAACTTACGTGAAAATACAATTCAGTACTTGTTTGATATTTTACTGTAATAAAAAGGTAAATGTAATCTTTCACAAATTGTTGTTCAGACCACACTGGTGGAAATCACTGACTGTAAATGCTATCTTTAAATATTCAACACAGCCATACTTGTGGAGAACTGACAGAGAAAAATCCCCTGCTTTCTCTTCCTCCTCATTCAGCAAAGTGTAGGATTTTGAACATAAATTCTGAAAATATTTTCATAAATAGAACATTTCATCAGTTAAGACTGTGGTTTTGAGTTGTTCTGACTCTTCCTATGCCTTGGTGGAAATAAATCAAACTCTTAGGCTGCTGCAGTAATCTCTAAGAGAGAAAACAGATGGAAAAAATAATAGGACAAGGTATCTTATGAGTAAGATTTTGGCAACACAAACGTAATGTCTCTGTTCTTTACCTAAATGTTTAGACTCACAGCTGCCAAAACCAAAATAAAATTGTGAGTTTTTTATAAAAACTTTAAATATAGCACACATATATATATATATATATAAAAGTAATATAAATCTGCACAAGGAAAAAAAAAAATGTCCAGGAAGCAAAATACTCCAATGCTCTTCATTAGATTATTGTAACGGAGCCCCAGAAAGACAGCAGGCTATACATACACACACAGACTTCACAGTCCTTGACATCTGCAGCCACAGGTCCACCAGCCTCATCCAGAAAGTTGCGAAGAACGGCAGACGCCTGAGTTGTTCCCAGCCGTGGTTGGTGCTGGGAGGAGCTAACAGGGATCCCCCCAAGGCCAAGGAAGACATGCCTGCATGGAGAAGCAAGTCAGACAAGATTAAGGTGGGATCAACTGCGTTGATCAGGCACGGAGCTGCTTGAAAGGAGCCCTGGAGCAGTACTCTTACTTATTTTATTACCTTATTCCCTTTCCCACATTCATCCCTTTCAAACTCCTTGTCTCTCCCAGTTACACAGCTTGCCCTGTGTGTCCATTACTCCAGTTTTGCTGTCCTAATGCCCGTTTTTTGGTATTTACTGTAGTTTTCTTGATAACCCACCACAGTAATCTGCTAACCCCATTTTCTTTTTTAGTATGTTTTTACATACTAAATGTAAAAGTTACGTTTGGTAACTAAAGTTACCAAATTTACAAGATTTTTCCATCTCTCACGCTCGTATCTTGTTATTGCAGCCATAAACCAGGGTTAGCCTGGACAGCATGGACATGACTTTCTCTTCACATTCTAGAAGGTTCAAGAGTTTCTTTTAGCTCTGCTTTGTTTGTGCAACTACATGGCCAGGGTAAGTCAACTTGCTTAGATATTATTTACTTTTGATATCAGTAGTTCCCCACGCTGCTATCTCAAACTACACATTCAGGATAGGTCATTTTTCTTTGCATCTCAACACAACCATGGCTCATCCTTTGCTACATATGAGCCTTCTTGATTTTTCACAAGCAGCCAAGTAATTTTGTCAAGGAAAAGGTTATTTTCTTGACATTCGTTCCATTGCAGCATGGGCAATCTCAGCCCCGACAAGCTGCCCCCAGTAAAACTTTGCTAATTGCAGACAATTTTAGTTTTACGGAAGAAAAGTTAGTTTCATCTCCAATAATGTGTCTGCAAGGATTTTTCCAGCAAAGAACCCGAGAAGAAATAGGTACAACTATCAAATTTAAGTACATTAAAAATAACATGCACCCTGCTGAGTTTTCTTGACTGATACAGAATTATCCTCTCTTACTGGAAAACTACATAATTTTTTTGAAGTCTTTTTGAACCAGTTGATGAAAAACAACTGAGAACACATTCTGAAAATTGTCCAGAACAGAGCTTTCATGCATTTGTATAACTCCAATGTGTACTATGAACTTGCAGTGAGATAATCAGCTTGGATCATCACGCATTCTCTGAACAAAATAAAACTAAAAAACAACAAAGTACGTACTCAAGGATCCCTGAGCAACCTCAGACCCATAGACTTAAATTCTTGCAGAAAGTTTGAAGATATGCAGCTCATACCTTAAAAGCAGCACATTTTAGGGAACCTATTTTGACTAAGACAGAGGTGAAAAAAATCTGAACTAGAGATTAGGGAAATAGAAGGTCATATTGATGTGTAAGTAAGAATGCGTGCATACGTTTGGGTGTAGAGTCACACAGCTTAAAAGCACACACAGGTTTGGAGGTTTTGGGTTGCTTGGTTTTAATCTGCTCCAAGTCATGATCCTCAAATTGTGTTTTCCGTAATTGGTTTTAGTTGAGCTATAATGCACTGAGTTTAGAAACCCTAAATCATCTTCACCTCATGTTGGTTTCTGGAGATGAATATTATAATAAACTTCATATCATACTAGTAACATCTGCAAGGATCAAGCTAAATATTTACTGTTAGGAAAAATGTAATGCTTTTATTTTTGAAGCAGAACAGCTACAAAAATGCCTGTAAATGTTTGTCATTTTTATTTCAGTATTAACAACTGAGTTTTTATGACCTCATTCAAGAAACCCACAAAAATCTGGCTGTTCTTTTTATATTATGTTTGTGCCCTTTGCATCATTTCCTACTTCTAATAACTAATGATGATAGGTAATTACTTAACAGATGGTAAAAGCTCTTTAATTGCTTTTAAGGACTACTGAGCTTTGCTGTATTTTGGGAGCTTTAACTTCTGTGACTTTTCATCTTCCTCAGCTCATTCCAAATTTGTTCAGCCATTATTAAATATTCAAGGACCTGGTTTTTTTTCTTTTTTTTTCCTCCAGCACTATCGAACGGGAGGATAACAACATAGTACTTCACACCGTTGTTATGTCAAATACATTTCTTTTTGTGAGGCCACTCTTAACACTGACAAAGCACCATCCTTCTCTTTTCTCCCCGGGTCAGATTGGCACATCAGCCCGTGGCGTCTGACCTTTACTTACCAGAGATGCATCTCTCTTTTTCCTGTAGCAACATACCATCAGATCATTAAGAGGAGGCTAGGGGGAAAAGAAGTGTCAAACCTCAAAGCTAAGTGGGCTGCTCTCATTAATGTCATACACCGCATTTATATTATCTCTCTCCAGTAACACAGAAATTTCCAAATCGGAGAGAGGAAACCCGTAGTTTAACACAAATACTTCTTTATACTTCCCTTGCACTTTGAAGAAATTGCGTATTATTCACAGTAAATACTGGTCTAATTAGTCAAGCTACACTCCATACCATCAACAACTCTATGGAATGCTTTTTCAGTTCTAATAGTAATTTTTCTGGGTTTGTACGAAAATGCATATGAGGAGCCGTGGTAAATCATACAAAATTAACTGAAATACATTTACCACATCGCAAATTAGCAAAAAGTGCATCTAGAAAGAAATAATACAATTTTATGATTGCTGCTAAAGTAAACTATACAGCTCTTGCATTTTGCATGAGACTGAAATCTGAAATAATACAGAAAAAGTCAGAATGGTTTCTTCATACTTAGGATCAACAGGCCTCTTGATATATATATATATTGTTTGGGAAGAACTCTGAGTCAGGCCTGTGTAGAGAGAGGATGAATGCTTCCTTCCCTCCTCCTTTCTTTTGCTGAGGGATGGCCATTTATCACCTTCGTACGTTAGCGTAACGACTACACGGGACTCAGTAGCACTGCCACCTCTTAGGACGTTTGCTCAGTGTTTTAATATTTAAGTAACAGCTCCCAGAGTAATAGAACACATTTATTCTCATAACTAAGAAAAGTACAGGGTGATGTGCTTATTTTACTCTGTAAACCTCGGAATTGCTCGGAGGACGGATATCAACTTCCCATTTGCACGCATTGAATCCGAGTACCTCCTGCAACCTTGCAATTTTATTTTTGATGGAGAAGAAAATGATTGTTATTTGCCCAATGAAAACCTAAACATGACCTCCACTTGTATTTTGTTCAATAATCTCTAGCGCATTTACTAAACTGCTGTTCTGAGTGGATTATGTTCAAACACAGAGTGAATACTTATAATCATCACCATAAAAAAATGGGCTCGCTAGGTATTAATTTTTGACATACTAAGCGCTTCCTTTGCAATTCCATTGTCATCTGGCATCACTGTGCCATAAATTTAGAGCGTTGCCTGGAACAGCTCTGCGTTGCTTTGCAACATGACTTCTTACGATTTAGCAGGTTTAAGCAGATATAGCTGATTGTATACGGCATTTGCATTTACTACTCTTTGGGAAGATAAGAAATACAATCTAAAATCTTTTAAAATAGAAATATCTTTGCACGGCTTAATAAATTGTTAGGCATAAGCAAAATCCCCTGGTTATGTTACGCTCTAGATTAGCCTGGGCTTTTCATGAGTTTGTAACTGATGGGGGGGGAAAAAAAAATTCAAGAAAGAACAAAACAGAAAATAAACCAGCTTTAAGTTTCAGAAGGTGCTATATGAATAAAGCCAGAGAGATGAGGGAACAAGGAATAATCGTAGCTCCAGGAAGCGCCCCTGCCCGAAGTGCAAGGGAGAGAAACACAATGTATGTGCCTCTAAAACTCTCCCAGGATGCCTTTTTCTTTTTTTTTTCTTTTTCCTTTTTTTTTAACTTAATCTTGGAAAGAAAGTTTTACTTTTTAATACACTGGTGAATCAATCAAAATCATATAATGAGCCTCTGCATAAACAGTAGGTATGTGTAATATATATATTTACTCTTGCAGCCTAACCGAAAAAATTGAATTCCTCTG
>WHYT01017801.1:207202-230329 GCA_009806455.1 Tetrax tetrax
CCTTTCCCTGCCTAAAAAAAAAAAAAAAAAGTAAAAAGAGCATTGCTGGAAAACTGAGTTCTCTTCTGCAGCAATGAGCTGTAACGTGCTGTTCATACTTTGAAAAGCTGATAGGAAACAACATATTTTGGGATGATGAAGTTTTGGGGTTTTGGTTTGGTTTGGGTTTTTTGGGGGGTTTTATGTTGTTGTGGTTTTTTTTACCTCTCTTTGCAAACCTCAAGTTCTTTGAAGTTCTCCAAGCCCCACTAAAAGCAAGCATTTTGCAGGAGGCTCCCTGAACCTTACAGAATTAAAGCCGCGAATGGTCTATCCCCTTAGTTCCAGTACATGATTTCCAGTCCCAGTCAGAGCACTAAGCTAATTCCCAGCAAACCGCACCTATTTCTGCACCTTGCTGGGGAAATAAGAGAAGGAGGGCAAAGAAACACGCAGTGATCCTCTGTCTGCCCAGGAAACAGGCAAGAGCGGGGTCTTTCTGTTCTACTGACCAATTTGATCTACGATAAACTCCACATTTTTCATCACGTAATAGGTTTCCTTGCATAATTAATGCTTCTGTGGAAAGGTATCCGTTTCCTAGAAAAGTACCAAGCAGTGCTGCCAAAGTACTGTGAAAGTTTGCAAATCCAAATGACCATTTTGAAAGTTCCGACAGAAGACTTGAAGACTGTGAAATAAATTTCACAGTATTTATTCATCATCCCAACAATCCTCACAAAAAAGAAGCTGTGAATCTTCTGCAGGATGGGAGGCCACAGAGAAGAAAAAAAAAATGTTGGTAGTATCTCCTATTCTTCTATATTCTTATACTAGTCTTTTTTTTAAAAAAAAAAAAAAACACAAGCTTGTCTTCACTGTAATGGAAGGAAAAATAATTAGAAAGAGGAAAAAATAAGATTAAATTAAATCAAAACTTAATTGTTAGCTAGCAGCTGGGATTCTGACGGTCTGGTGCTTAAACCCACGTGATGCTTTCAGGCGCTTTATAGTGCAACCACCATCTGTAATTCCAAAGTTAAAAGAACAGCATGATTTGCAATAGAAGATATGAAATAAAGATAACTCACAGTGTTATGAGTTTACCCCCCTTTCTTTCTTCGTTTAATTTTCTATAGGTGAAGTGACCAAAGAAAAGATGGAAACAGGTGGATATTTCTTCTGATTTTTTTTCCCCACAATTAAAACTTAAAACATTTTAAAAGGTGCAAGATTATTGTGCCTCTGTGTATACCAACACCACCTGGATCCTTGAATGACATACATCTGCACTTACATTCAAGGAAGTGATTTTTTTTTTTTATCTTGATGATGTAAGATAACAAGCATTTTGGGATGAAATCACAGTTTTTATTTTTAAACACAGGCTTGCATGTAATGTTACACCCCATAGTCTCAGTCTGTACAATTAATATTATCCCTCTAATGAAAAAGGAATTCTGTTTATGTTGGTAGTAACAAATAATTTTATACCAGAATAATGTAGTATATGTTTTGGAAAAAGGGCTCAACTATGGTTAAGAATTTCTTATGACAGGAAGATGTTTCTGTAAGTCCACGGCTAAAAAAAAATATTTGTCTTGGAAAAATTGATCAGACAATTTTCTTTAAAGCTCAACCATTACGAAGTGTGTTTGGTTTGTTGGGTTTTTTTTAATCCTTGGAAATTCACCTTCTTCTGTGGCAGCTTGGGGATTTTTTTTCTTTATATTAATTAAGGATGGATATTTTTTACTTATATAAAATGTCTATGGAAAGAAAACCCTTGCTTAATCCTTCACAGCAGACCTTTGAGCACAAACTTTCATAGAGTGACTCTATGTTGCTCTGAAAAATAGGGATGGGGCTCTAGTTACAGCTTACAGACTCAAGCTCTGCTCTAGACAGTTACTATAAGATTAATCTCATTAACCTAAATCTCTTCATTTCCGCCCTTACACTTCAGTACGTGTTCAATGTGATTTCCAGAGAGATCATATCTGAGCCTTGGGCTTTCAAAGAACTAAGAAAAACTCATGTGCCACTTAAAAACTTTTTTTTTTTTTTTTATCTAGGATTATGAACTGTGACTGGTGCCACCATCCAAGTAGGGCAAGAGGCACCAGGACACATCTCTGGAAACAGCTGAAGGAATTGATACTTCCACACTGCTGACAATAGTAATTAGTGCTGACAGATAGTAATGAGTGGGTGCTCAATTTTCTTTGAGCAATATTATTTTAACTCAGCTGTCTTTAATGGTCAGGTTAGGAAAATGAACTACTGTGTGGCTGACAGATGTTTGAATCAAATCAGGTACTGTGATTTGGAGAAAAAGATGGATAACATTCCTCACCCGTTTACTTAAGGTTCATTTCTATCACTAAAAATGTATCTCACATAAACTGAGCGCACCATATCATCTTGTAGATATGCAAGTAAAATTCACTTTTGGATTAAAATTACATCTATTTGGATTGCAAGCAGAAGCGTGTAGCCATCTGTTTTAGTAGTGTGATCTTGTAGAAGAAAAAGGGACCAGAATGAGGAGCGCAAAACCCATTATATGAGTAGATATGTATGCCATACAGGTGTGTTCTAGCTTAACTGGAGGCTAAGGTGAACAAGAACACATGCTCTTCAATGTTCTTCCCACTGGTGCCTTAGGGAAATGTGATCTACGTTGCTCCTGAAAAATCTTATCAGTGAACCTAGTCAAAGCGTCTTGAATTTCAATATTTCAAAGTCATTGTTTCATTGGGGTGACCACCAATTGTACCAACCATTAGAGTTTATTTCCTTACCTTCTTATCTCTGTCCATTGGTGGTACCTTTCCAAATTCTTGCATTAAACTGGGACTTTGGGGACCTGGAGTTACATCTTCATTTCAGGTGTGGGCAGGCTGTAACCCAACGGGGTCTGGCAGTGCTTCATACTTTTGAAAGCCTGAAATATTAATATCAATACATTATTTAAATGACAGTGTTAAAGTTATATAGCAACAAGTACATCACTCCGTAATAGCACACAAAAATAATTGCCCTAATACATTTCTATGCAGAGAGAAAAGGTACCTTACACATCATGGAAAAAATTGGTTCTTTTGAGAGCGCAATGCAGTTTTGCTAATGCAAGGCTCACAGAGCTTAGATAATACTGAGTGTAAGCTTCCAGCATTTTCTAATCCCCTGAACTGAACTAGAAATCTGAAGATATTGATTTGCCAATTACCAGGCAATGCATTTCCTCTGACTACTTACAGAAATGCACGTCACAAAAATATATCCGTTCAGAATGTTCCTTACTGTAGTGTCACTTACACACTTGTAGAAAGGAAGAAGAAAAAAAACCTTTGAATTATAAACATAAGAACTTAAATAATCATGATCAAGATTTAAAAAAAAAAAATGTGCTTGCAAAAAAAGCACAAAATGCTTCCATGGACCCAGGAATTTTCATGATAGTGTCCAAAAATTTTCTGCTGGAGGGCTATTTTTTTCCCTTCAAGAAGATTTGATACATCGGCAGCCATATGCTTTAGTTTACTCGTTTATGCTGATTTCAGTGACATTTTGCTTCTGATGAGAAAAAGCTAAATGATCTAAGAATCTATGTGATGTTTCAAAATGACTTCTCACTTAAAGCGTACAATACATACACAACTCTTTGGAAGAAGATAGATTTTGATTTTTTTTCAAGACTTCTCCAGCAATAAAATGAAGAATTGTAAATTTAGTACTACAAAAAATAAGCAGAAGTCATGAGAGGAGAAGAACAAATTGCCACTTAAGACGACTGAGGCTTGGTGTTACGGAAAACCTTCACTACTGTTAGGCAATTATTTTTTTTTTTTCCACTGGCTAGACAACACCATTGCAGAATTTTCTTTATTTTGGTCAGGATGTAGGGGTCATGTTAGATGTACATATTCTTGATCCTGCCTCACTGAAAGATAATAGATTAGATGACCTCTTGAGATAATTCCAACTACATACTTTAGTTTTATGCTTTCTAAATTAAATGAATACTACACACTCCCTTTTAATAACAAAATGACCTCTCTTCCGTTATGCTTGTTCCCTTTGAAAAGAAAATAGCGTTCAGTAGAATGCTGAGGAGCATGCAAGAGAATTGTTTCCTAGCTCAGATCCATTTTGATAAGAGTTAGTTACCTGATCCATATTGGAATTTTTGAAATTAGACTAAATACATGAGTAGCTTGAAAATCTGTCCCAAACTCTAGAGTTACTGGTTAAACAGACCAGCTTTTCGGACGTACTCCATTAAAACAATGGTGATTTCAGACTACTTTGAACTTTTGCTTTCGTACAGACTGGAAATACTAAAATAGATGCGTTCAAATACAGGATACTATGTTATTTACGAAACTGAGTTGTATTTACAAGACCATAATACAATATGTGGATTGGCATTAGGAAAAAATTTGGGGAAATTCCAAAAAAATACAGGACTTCCTGACTCAAAACTGTACTGCAGGTATTGACAGTCTGTTTGAAAGTGGCTATTATGACCATTTCATGAGTAACAAGTCTCCAACTAGGTTCCAATCAAAGATTCATAGAATTGAAGTGATCCTTGTTCCTGATCCCTTTTTTGAACCTGTGGAGTCTTCCAGTTTACGGCTTCCAGCAAATTAGGTGCTGTTTTAAGCAACTTTATATCAATACTTTTGAGAAAGAAAGAGAAAAGGGAAATTGTACTTTGACCTGTATTTATGAAATAACTTGCATTCTTTTTAATCCATAAAGACTGCATTCATTATTTTTTTTTTCTTACAGCAAAAGCCAATTACGACTTTTTCTTTCCCCAGGGTATGTTTCTTTAAGATGAGATTCAGCTACTGCCATCTATTGATATATGTGGTGAAGGATCACTATGAAAGTGCACATCTTCACTGTAAAGAGCATTGTAAAACATCAGGGGGGAGAAAGGGACACTGAAAGAATGCTTCTCCTTCCCAGTAGTGAAAAAAAGTGATTTTGAGAAGTAAGAAAATACCAGTAGTGGTTTGAGAGTGGGGTAAAGGCATGAGCTTCTTTTCAGAGGTAAATTTTCAAACAAGAAGGGCAACATCCTCATCTCTAGGGGTGATCTGTCACTAAATTCTTTACCTATCAAACAGGTCTGAGATGCAGAGTTGTGTCATCTTCATCAGCTCGTAGCTAGGTGAGTTGGCTGACGTTCAGCTCTAACAGCAGCCCGATCTCACCGGACGTGCTCATTCTCAAAGCCTTTGGAAAACAGCCTGTTTCCAACCATCTGTGGAAGGAATGCACTGACCTGAATTAATTAATTGAAATCGAGCCAGTTTTACAAAGGAACAGAATCAAAGGAGGAGATGCACCGGATTGAAATGAAAAGAGAGTTGTGACTTTTGCAAAGCCCTAAGTACATGATAGGGTACAAACTGTGAACTTGGAGAAACTGCCACTATGGCTGAGGAAAGCATCTCAAGCAGAGCAGCCTCATGGGAGTGGAGGAGAAAACAGGGAATGGTGTGCGGTAGAGTTTAATTTCTCGTTGTTGTGTGTCACAGCAAAATGCTGCCATCTCTCAGCACTTCATTTGGTTTCTCTTGTGCTGAGCAGCAAAAGCAGTCATTATCTCCTCTAGTGTACGACCCAAGGTCTGACAGCTATATAATATACCTAAGGGCTTTTTGAATATTATTGCTCTCCCTTTCGCAAATGAATAACAAGGGTATTGCCAGGCTTTCTCTTACTACCTCTTTCATCTTCACTTGATCGTACAAAATTAAGAACTTTTCCCTACTAAAAACAAGCTTAGCCTGTGTATGCAGAAATCTACCTTGTTAATTTGTTTTCAGCTGAGATACAAAATACCTAGCATATACTTCCTGCATTTTGTCAACATCTTGCAAATTACTTAAACGATACAGTTTTCTTCTTTTCTTATTCTTCTCTTTTTTTTTTTTTTTAAAATGAGACATACCGGGTGAGAGGGAAGGTCTGTCTTCAGTTACTCATTTCATTTATTCAAATTACAACTTTTCAATCCAATACTAGAGAAAAAGTGCTCCAGGTTAAATTTGGAAGTCTGCTTCATTATGATTCCTCAAGTATAATGCAATTAGAATCATGTCATGAATGACTAACAGTTTAGAAGCAATTATTTTATGACTAGGTGAATTTCTACCTCCCAGTAAATATTTCTCACATTTTTCTATGCTAGTCTTTTCAGTTGGTGCTAAGACGATTAAAGAGATTAAATAAGCATTTATAATCACGGAAGGAAAACAAGAGCAATCTTCCTCTTCTTTGAGGAAGCTGAAGTGGGGAAGTGGAGGACTCCGGCCAGCTGTGTGTCCTGCAGCACAAACTGGAAGGCAACAAACTCCTGAAGACTCTATCATCGCTGCAGCAGCCCCTTCAGAGGCTGTTGATCCCACTTATCCGTGGTCAGGCGCTCTTGGATTAATGTAAGGTGGAAGACTAGTTGCAGCTTCCACCTAAGAGTTGCAGGCTAGAAAGGTCAAAGCTCAACCATCATCCCAGTGTTTAGCACAGAAGGATGATGGACACTGAGAAAATAGAAGGGAATTAGCATTAACAAACCAGTTAACGGCTCTATTAGTGCTAAAAAAGCACTCCCAAAGCTCCTGGGTTCCCTTGTGTGAGTTCAGGGCACTTCTGTTGCAAGAGCTCAGCTACAACAAAGAACTTGTAGGATTGTCAGTTTTCAATTAAGCTGGTTTCCTAATAAGGTGTTGAAAAAACTAGAATGATGGTCGGCCATCAGAAACATAGCACCGATTCAATAATATTTTTTTTATAAATTATAGCTGAAACACACATAAGTGATCCTTTCGGACATTTGAAAAGATTCTGCCCTTCCTTATTAGTATGGTGTAGTTTACCATCCACTCTTTGCAACGCCATATAAAAATGAAAAATAAAAAGTACATTGCTAGTTGCTTCTTCACTAGATGAGTATGCAAGAATAATAAGTCTTCTCAACCTGAAAATGGAGCTCCACACAAATGTGGTGGAACTCCCATTTCATGGACTTAAAGCTCGCCAGAAGCACGTCCCTCCTTTCATCACTGCTCTATTTCCCTTTTAAAAGAAAAGTTCCACTAGTTACTATTGTAACAGTCTGCATATAATCTGCTGAGAATAAATACCCATGTAATGAGCCTGAAATGATATGGTAATTTCTTAATTCAAAATAATTACATGGCTATTTGTGCCCTCTAAAATAAGGTATTACTTATTCAGCCCAAACAAATTGCTATTTGCCCAGGTTTTGAACTCTGGGTAAACAGGAGCAGAGCAGTCATCTGAATACGGAATCCTAAAACAATTTCATGTTAGATGTTTACATACACAGAGGCAGAAACAAATATTTGTCAAGGCAACAAGCAGATTTTAGTACAACCCAGGGAAAAACAACAGAAAGACCTTGAAAATGGGACTGAAAACACAGCCAAGAGTGCTACAAGGGCACCAGCTGGCTCAAAGTCACCTCATGCCCTCTAAAACCTCTCACAAGCTTGAAAATGTTAGAAAAAGGAACAAGATTTGTCTAGTTTATTTTGGCTTTTCACTTGTGTCCGAGTTAACTGCCTATCCCGCTGTGTTGCCTGAAGATGCAGATAGGAAAGCCATGAAAACTGGAAGGAAGGAGAGAAGGAACATTCAAAGCCATTGATTCCAGCCAATTTTCCTCCAAGTCAACAAAATGTCTTTCACCGGTTTTAACAGAGGCTGCAGAAGGCCTAGATTTCAGACTACCAATAAAAGATTTGCAACTCACCTCATTCTAAGCAGTTGTAGAAGGCTTTTCATTGACTTGAATAATATGAGTTAGAGCCATGGACACTCGTGACTATTGACTTCTCAACAGTAATTCTCTGCTTTTTCAAACTGGAAGAATTACTGATAATAAAGAACTTGCAAGTGGTTTGATGCTCCTTTGTGGATGAGGGCAGAGTCCTTCGGCACCCAAAGTGGAGATCAAGCACTTCAGACAGGCACAAATATGCTCCAAGCATTGAGTGAACTACAGGACTGCACTAAATTGAGTGCGTGATTTTTAATCTGTAACGATTAAACATTTGGCCCTTGGAATGAAAATTAAATCCACACTTGATTTTTGTACTCCTGCGTTGCACAGCTGCTCCTCATTTATTTCCCTTGTCTTTTGAACACATTAGATTGAGTTTTGTACCTGTATTTATATTTTTGGAGTTACTGACTTCATTTAAAAGAGTGGACCTGTATGCAAGATCTGGCATGCTGCTTCCTACTTCCAGCAGAAAAAAAGAAAAAAAAAAAAGAATCAAGCTGAAATGTAGTCCATCCCAATTAAGTACATCTTGGGTGAGAAATAAAGCCCAGTAATCAATTTTTTCCACTTAAATAAGAGGCAAACTAAATAAGCAAGATTTCCAGAGAGTCATAGATTACATCAAAAAATAACACACGCTCTGGTTTTGCAAAGGTTTTCAACTTACAACAGTGTGATCCAAAACATACGATGAATCAAACAATCACTGCTTTACATCCAGAAGCATCTTGAATCTGCTGCTAACAAGAGTCATCTGCTGTTCTAGACCTGTAAGAAAGAAAATGATTACTTATTTACTGCTCATAAACATGCCAAAAAAAAAAAAAGAAATTTTGCATGACTTAAGCGGTAACATTCATTTTTATGCTCGCCTCACATTAGTTTCAGCATTTTGTATCTTTTAATCTACTTGTATATTACAGTTGGACTATTCCAATATTTTAACTTTGCATTCTTGCCGTAGAAAAAATCAACATTGTGTTCTTTCTTTCAGACATTAAAAATATTAAAAGGGTAATTTGGAAAACTTGACCCTACAGAAAAATTGCAAATTCTTATAGCACTGATAGAGTTAACGTTAAAATCCCTCAACGCTACGTTTTGCGTTGTTTGAAAATAAACTGCATGTAAGAGTACAGCATAATATTATGCGCTATACCATTTAATTAATCAGTTAGCGTTTTCCCAGAAACCACATGTTTTTTCTCTCACTATTTGTATTTATTATGGTTCAGGAAGTAGAGTACATGCCGTAAAAGGTTGTCTTCGTGGAAGCAGTTTTCTCGTCGTTTTATCTGAGGTGGTGTCAAGAGGTCTGATGTGTCCCATACATCTTTCCTACAGCTAAGTGGCTTCAGGCTGCTTTGCACTTTTTCATGCCAGGTCAGTCAATTAAACCTTGTTTTTCGCTAAGGTTGTGTTGCCATGCTGCATAGCAGTACTATTTCAGGTGTTCTTCATGTTAAATAGCTTGCATATTTTCATGAGAAAATTGCCGACGTGATGCCCTAAGCTAAGCTCTCTACAGTTTTCTGTACAGGTTCTTTAAAGCACCACAAGAAAAAGAGGGAAAACAAACAGAAAAAAGTTTTGGCCCTTTCTTTAGTTGTCAGTTAACTTTTTTTTTTTTTTTTGGCACAAACAGTACCAAATATGGAAGCTTATAATAGCACAATAGTAAGTAGCCCCACAATTGTTACTTACAAACAACAGAAAATTACCCATAACTTCATTAGTTTACCCACATTTTTTTCAGTACAACTGATTTTTAACAACTTTGGCTGCCTACAACGTGCTCTTCCCTCCAACTCTAACGGGATTCAACAGTCAACATCCTGGTACTAATAGCAGTGCATGCAGGTACTGGTGCTCATCTTGAGTGATGATGTCCAGATTATCTTCAACAGATCGGTTAAAACTTTGGCTTTTATTCTAATGTGCATGTCATTATATCCACTCGAATAAATTTCTTTATCCATCTCAATGATACTGCTTGTTTCAGCTTGTTTGGTTTTAATTCAGGCCTAAGCTGCTCCATAACCATTTGTTCAAGTTTATGACATTACATATTGTTGACTAATAGCTTCATTTTGCTGAGTTTCCATTTATTACTGTCACTTATTACAGCTGGATTTGAATTTTTTTTAACTTGCCTACCTTAGCATGAATCTAATTTCATTGACTTTTAACACTGATCCTGAGGGCTTCTCTTTGACTGTTTGTCACCTAAAGATCAAATACTTTTGCTGCTGATTTTTAAAATCAATTATAATCTCGCAGGATTTGGCTGAGAGGATAACCCAAAGTGAAAGGCAGTGAGTCTTAAGAGAGAGAGTTTCCCAACGCATTAAATAAGATTGATTTTCTGCGTGCAGAAACAAAAGGTCTGCAAAAGGCAAAAAAAAACCCTCACCCTACACAAAAAATCCACAACCCAGACCCAAGTCTTTTCTATAGTACCTAGAAAATGTGCATAAATGTGTATTGCAGTTCCTGAATTTTAGGATCTGGTATAAAAGAGAACAACCCCACAAAGTACTGGAGGGATGCTGTTACAAAACACGTGCACAAGTCCTCTTAAAGGTAGCCTTTCCTCTTCAAGTGTTTCAGCTTTTCCTAGGACATATTCTTCTATCTTTAGTTCCATTAATAAAAAGAAAGAATCGGAAAAAAGCCAAGGTTGGGAGGAATCTCAGCAGATCATCTGATCCTATCTTTCGTGGCAAAGGGAGCCTAGACGAGATTATCTAGCAGCCTGTCCAGTCACATCTTGAAAACCTCCAGTGATGGAGACTCTACTACGTCCATAGGGAGGTTGTTCCAGTGATGGATTGTTCTCACTGCAAAAAAAAAAAAAAAAAAAAAAAAAAAAAAAAATTACATTCTTTCTTATATCAAGACAAAATCTTTCCATCTTTCCCAGCACAACTTGTGCTCGTTGCCCCTTGTTGCTACATGTGGCTCCTTCTGAAGACAGTCTTCCTCCCCTTTGTAGCCACCCTTTAAGTACTGGAAAACTGAGTCCCCTGTGTCTTCTCCAGGGTGAAAAGACCCAACTCCTTCAGTCTTTCCTCAGAAGGCAGAATCTCCATCTGATTGATCACCTTCACAGCCCTCCTCTGGTTCCTCTCCAGTCTGTCTGTGTCTTTTTCAAATTGTGGGGACTAGAACTGGACACTGTACTCCACATGCCACCTGACAAATGCTGCGTAGAGTTTGATGATCACATCTCTCTCTGCTAGTAAAAAAAAAGTCAAATGAATTCCCATCAATAAATCCCTTTAACTTAATATTAAGAAAATATATTTTAAAAATCTAATTAAACTACAGTTTAGAATTTCCACAACACTATTCCTTCCTCTTCTTTCCAACATTCATTTCTTTAGTTAGATCTGATCTAAAGCTCCAAGTTCAAAGAAATTGAGGCAAGCTAAAGTACAGCACTATGTGATTTTTCATCAATAGATAAATGCCTTCTCTCTCAGAGTCATTCCTTGTCTATATAAATGACAAATACAGATTAATGGAATCCTAAAAAGAAAAAAAAAAAAAAATCAATCCAGGAGTAACTTAATGGAACAAGAAAATGTTTTCTTGAAAATATCCTTTCACACTATGAACAATAATTCTTCTTTAAATTCCCAGCAAGTACATACATTTACTTCACACTTTGAGTTAGGTTGAAAAACATTTTAAGGTACTGAATTTGAAAACTGTTAGAGCAATTATTCACACATGGGTAAGCAGGAGGGTCACTAAAACCAGATTCACAATAAACACATTTTAAAAGCTTATTTTAACAACATACTGAATAATCACAGAAGACAGACAAAAAAAATGTAAGATCCTTTGTCTACCAATTCTTCCTGATGAGTTGCTGTTATTTGATCAATAATAGGAAAGAAGCTGAGCAAAAAACAGAGCCAGAAAGTAGAAATATGTGATGGAGAAGCAACTCTGGGGAAGATGGAAGAGCTGCAAACAGAAAACTTGTAGAAGTTAAGGAGAGGACCAGATGGGCTGGCAGAAAAAGCTACGCAGAGAAGCTCAAGACACTATAATTGCTTAAATGGCTAGCGTGCATGAGCCAGGATCTGCAGGATTGCCCTTTACTTGTCTTTCCAGAGTGCAGATTGCTATAGGTATCTTTTCTTCAGCCCTTCTGCTTTTCAGTTTCTCCTTGCCACAGTTGAGAACCTCCCCATTAATGAGAAATAGTCATTACAGAAGCAACCCAGCAGTTCCTGAGAGACAGAGGGTGACCTTTTCAGATGCATATATTGACACAGAACTCAATTTCAGAACTATGAGGAAATAATTTATCCCAAAATTATGTTTGGAAATATTTTCCTAATGACAAATTTTTCCTCAGAAAATTGAGGCTTGGGTCTGTTTTAACCAAATTGGAACAATTTATTAAATTAAAAAGGACAACACTTCTTGCTTAAAAAAAAATAAAATCAATGATTGCCAACTGCATTTTCTTAGAATACTGCCTTCTGGGAATTCAGACATTGTTAGCACAAGTGAGCAAGAACTTCAAGTTTTTGCAGATTATTTAGTTGTGTAGGTCATTATCTAGCTACATGTATTTCGTTTTCTTCATCCTGGGAGGAGTATTTCTCAGCCCCACAGAGAAAACTGGAGGCCAGACAATAATGGCAATAGAAAGGTTGATTAGCTCATGAACGAAAGAAAACGAACCACTTCGATTTTGGGAATGCAGTGCTTTATTTCAATCAAAAATGCCAAAACAAAGCATGTCACCATTTCCAAATGAATGCTCTTTGAAATCTCTGTGTTCTGAAGGCAGGTGTTAAAACTTCACCTTCTCTTGAAATAAAAGCAAACATCAAAATATCCTTGGGGAGGAAAACGTGCAATTTCTTCTCGTCTACTTGTTTCTACTCCCCGTTTTCTGGACACAGCCTAAATAATAGAGGCCCTCAAGCAGTGAGGGCCACAAAATGGTTAAAAAGAGATAACCTGAGCTCCACAGTAAAAGTTAGTACCAAAGAGATGAGTCTAGGGAATCCTACCAGCGCAATAAATATTTTCTTTGGAGTAGTCTTTGTAATTGAAATCTGAACACAAATAAACACATATATAGTGTTCATGCACATACAAGATGCTAAAAGCAAAATCACAAAGATGTCCTGTTGTCAGAGCTCAGCATTAATTTACTTTCCAATTCCAGTCAATTTGATATCACAAATGCTCTCAATTAAAATGTTTTATTTGATACGGGGTGAATTCAAACAGTCTTTTTATTCCGATAATATAGATGCACTTAGCAGCATATACAACAGTGATTTAATAGGTACTTAATGGTCTGAAGCTTTAAATGAACAAATTGTAAATTAAAGCTGTCGTGTCTTTTATGCCTTCCCATTTGGATCCTAAAAAAACAATTTGCATTTGTTATGTAGGGCTGATATACAGTACCTTGCCTCCCAGTGACATTCAGCTGCATGACAGTGTTTGCCCCCACAGTATGCCTGGGGGGGCCTTTTGAAGAGCTTTTAGTTTAAGATTTGGGTCACAGTCCTTCCTTGCCAAAGGTGGACAACAATTTCAAGCTTCTCCAGGCAACTTCGAATTTGCTCGAACATCCAGATCCTGAGCAGTCAATGACAATAAATCCATTTGTCTGCCTTCAGTTCGCTTTCTAATTTCAACCCCTTTTTGACAAGAATAAAATATTTACCTAAATTAAAGGATTTTCTAAAAAGAAATACACAAAGCTAAGGAAAAAAAAATAAAGAAAAAACCTAAGGGCTTTCTCTCTTAATATATTTTGAAGATCTAAAATCAAATTTGTTGTGTTTGGGTTTTTGGTTTTTATTTGGGTTTTTTTTTTTCTTTTTTTTCCTCTTTTCCCCAAAATAAGTAGTTCAGTGAATTCTACAAGCAATAGAAAGAATTTTAATACTATTAAAAAAAAAATTCTAACATTTTTAATCAATTTCCTGGGCTGTTTTTTTTTTTTTCTTTTCACTTCCGAATTCCTTCTGAACATTCTGTGTCATTACCTTTCCCTTTACCGCTTCTATGTGCCAACAAAGCACTTTCAGATGGTCTCAACGGTGCCACACAAATGGGGACTGTCTATTCGTTGATCCATAATGTGGTGTGTTTGCATTTTTTCCCCTCTGTACTGCATCGTTAGCGCTTACCTCATTTTTACAGGCACTGTCATCTCTAGGTCATTTCAGTCATTTCTGCCTTCTGTGTAGTTTCCTCCCATTAAGGATCTGGGTTTGCAATAATTCTCTCCCGACCGATTAGTTTTGGACGTACCATATAGCATTTCCTTTTGCTCTCTCTCTCCTGTGTCCATTTTCAGCTTCTTCCATGTTGCAAGTCTAACAAAATTATATAATGGCAAAATTAGCATCTCAAATAATACCCGAGAGCTTACATCCTCATATTTATTTGTCAACATTGCTATCATCAGTTAATGATTCCCCCTTCAAGTATTCTAGGCTGGTTTTTTTCAAAATTTTATTATATTTTTAAAAGTAAAAATCCCTTTTTAATATTATATAAATGAATATGTGAACCTTCTGCCACAGAAAATGGTTTATCTACCTAAAAGAGAAGTGAAAGTAAAAAATGAGTAAAAGAATCTAAGTGATACTTCTCAATGAATTTTGTCTTTCCAAAATAGATTTCTGGTTCATTAATATGATATAGCCAAATCTACTTTTTTTTTTTTCCATCTGCTTTAAGATAGCATTTATCTTAATAAAATAAAATTCACCTTTATAAGTTGTCACGAGATGGTCACCCTTTGTCCAGCCGCCTTTGGGACTGTCGGTAGAGTAATGTAATGTCATGTAAACAGATAGCACGAACAGACTGTCATGTAAACAGATAGCATAAACAAAACAAAACCAGGCAAACAAAAGCATTCTCCATTTTTTCAGAAGAAAAAAAAAAAGAAAGCAGCAGCATATTCTGTATTCTGCGAATCTACAAAGATTGAAATTTTATTTAAAAAAAAACAAAAACAAACCAAACCAACAAAACTTTTAAACGATTATTAGACCTTCAGAAATCCATCTGTTTACATTCTACATATTTCTGCCATCTTTCATGGATTTTTTGGGTATTAAATGAATTGGTCTATGACAGCCTGCAAAGAAAGGACTTAGAAATGTCGCATAAAAATCAAGTGCCTTCAACTTCCTTAATACAAAGTCACTCTAAATGGTCTAATTAAAATGTTTTGACTGCATTCATGCACTTTTGCTGAATCTATATATCATAAATACTGGAACAGACTTAAGAGATGTGATAGTCTGAACTATTATTGGGGTGTTAACATCTACCAGTCTTGTAATTTTGGTTTTCTGCAGAGGTTAAAGCTTAACAAAACCTTTTGATCATGAGAAAAGCTAACTGCATTTTTTTGCGGTTTGCATCTCCATTGCCAGGCAGGTCTCTAGACTGCATCCATAAATGCGTTTCATTAGCACATAGCCCTTTCTTCTTCTAATCGTGTAGACAAGCAAATATTATATTCAAAGCTCTGAATGCACCTTCAAATAACTACCGAATATTAGAGGGTCCTTCCTATATGAGCTCCTCAAGGCTCCTCACAGGGAGAAGAGGAGTAGGACAAGTAATACAGTACTCTCTTCTGTAGAGCTTGAGATCCATGTGATGGAGAACTCAAAAGTAGATTTCCTACCGCTATCCTTGCCCAGTAAGTGATCCTTAGAGTAAGTAGTGCCATGTTGACTAAGAGAAGTCAAAGTTCAGTTAACATGCAAACAGTCCTATTTATTGATTTCCAAGAAAATGACTTGAATCCTCCCACTGATTCATTTTGCATGCTAATTATTACTATGTTTTAAAAAGTTTAAAAGGACCATTTTTATCTCTAAAGTTGCACATAAACTAATAAAAAATCCTACTTCAGTAACTCTTACCTTAACTTTAAGTGAGGTTCTTTCCAAAATAAATGTGTCAGACTTGATCGCATTCCAGCACGGATGCAGACCCTGCCTGGGAACTCCTCCCTGGTTCCACAAGACAGACACAAGCTGCAAAATCCTGGCTTCTGTGTTGTTTTGGCAAGAAATTCTAGAAATCAAGAAAGCTTTGTGCAAGAAAGTTTTTCCATTTCAATAATAGTCTTTAATTGCAAGCTTTCAGCCAAACGCTTTTTCATGCAAATCCACTTGTACTTTCTGCTACATATTGACCCAAAACAGGAATAAGAATTTTCTAAGAAGGCTTCAGGCACAAGAACAGTAAAAAAGCAGTGAATACTTTCAAAACTATCCAGGAATAGTTAATATAAATGTAACGAAGAAACAGCAAAACTCTCCAATATAAAATTCTCACCAAGAGCCACATTCTGGACATGCAAGTAGGTACTGAACCGCTAAGAACACTAAAAGCATTTCAGCTCTTATCTAGCTACATAAAAAGAAAAAAAAGTTTTAATCCTTTATTTTGTCAATATTCTGTATTTCTGAAATATAGATGTATATAACACAGCCAATCAAAATGTTCTTTTGATACTTAGAGTAACATCAAATCTCCGCTAATCAATGAAAAAAAATTATCATCAGTGATGAAAATATTCATTGTTCGATGTATTGAAGACATCACTGAGAACAGATTATAGCATAGTGGTGTATACATTATACTATATTAGATTTCTACAGTACTAGGCAAATTTATGAACCAGCTAATTTTTATTGGCTCTATTTAACATTTATTTTGTCATTTATATTGTGTAATTTGGAGATTTCATTAAATGCAAAGCATGAAGAAGCTGCATGCACAGATATATGTGAGTATAAATAAATATCTACTAAATCGTTATAAATGTTTTATATTTTTACATTGTCAATTTCTACATTTTTATATTACCAATGTTTTACATTTACAGCACAAGAGGGAACCGAGATGGCCTCTACTACTCACTCCCTTTCCTTTTTTATTCTCTAGCAGAGGCATAAATGCATCCACGGCACCATTCGTAATAACACGTTGCTCGTATTGACAGAAGAACACGCGTAGGTGGATTTCTTTCCCCTTGCCCTGGGACAACCAAAGGTAAGTTTCACTGACAAAGCAAAACCACCCAACTCTGTGACCTAGGTTGGAAAGACCAACCATTGAGGACAGAAAACTGCAGAGTAAAACCCCACTCTTACCCTCACCACACAAGGCCACTCTCGTAGGGCTACATCGCAAGATTTCCATTTGGTTTAAAAGGCTGATATAAAATTCTTCTACTGTTCTGCTCTCGTTTCCATTTTATACAGAATATTATCATTATTATTTTCCAAGGGAAAACATTTGGGTAAACAAGTAGTTCATAAAAAGTATATGAAAGTCACCAGTTTTAGTGAACATTAGCAAGGACTAATCCATATATTTACAAATGTCAACCACATAAATTAACAGCCGCTTAAAAAAAGCTAATGATACACCAGTTTAAATGCAGACATGGTAAAAAATATCCAAAATATTCAGTGACTATTTACAAACAATAACTTCTGAAAAACAATTATCAGTACAAATATTCTTCACGTACACGGAGAAGTCAATAAAGAAAATTACTCTTCAGAGTTACGTATGTGTTTCAGTCTTTGACAGACTGTTAATGAAGTCTTATTTAGAAACTTTTTAAAGATAAAAACAGAACATGACATCAATATGGGAAAAAAAAAATTGTAAGGTATCCAGGGATTTTGACTGACTGATTTTAGGATTAATTTTTATGTCCTGGCTTTAATAATTGCTAATCACATATTTTCTGTAAAGGATATCTCATGTTATTCTGAATTGAGTACACAGAGTGAAGCATCTTTTTTTAAAAAAAAAGTTACGTGGTCCATTATAATGCATTATTCAATTACAGTGTGTTAAGCTGCTTTTCTTTCACATCCCACTAAATAAGAGGCACATGTTTTATTTCAGTGCCTACCACTTTTCCTTTTACTATTGTGAAATGGAAGAAAACGTAACTTTTGTTTCAAAAGTTCTCGGTTACTATTAAAAATGGAAAAAACAATTATTTTAAAAGTAATATTATCCTGCTTCTGCCTCTCTGTAAGGAGTAACTGAATTTAGAGAGAGCAATAAAATAAGTTAAAGTCATTGACAGTTAAAACGGACAACTAAGAAAAGACCGCTATGCCCTTACTCCTTCTAGTGGAATAGATTAACCATGTGAATGCATCTGGAAAATGCTATCGAGAAAAAGCAGATTATGTCTGTTTTTTCTGTGTGAGGATAGGCTCAGTTGGAAGATACTGGCCATTTTCTTTAAAATGTGTTTAACCATACATAGTGGCTGTGCCAAACAACTCCGTGACTTCGACTTTTTTTACACACATGCACAATTAGACATTTAAATATAAAAATGCCACAAAGTTTTATTATTACTACTGTCTCTGTATTGGCATTATAAAATGGCACCTGACAAGCATTAGACTCCATTTTTCATAAATATTATTGCCAGCTTCTTTATCGAGTGATTACTTCCTGTGAACCTGGAGTGAATTAAAATGGGGAGACTTGCAAATCATGTCATGACTGAAATTTTTCATGAGACTTATATAAAGCAAGGGCTTCGGAGTGAGAAGATACATTTAAAAGTTATGGGAATATTTCATTATTCACGAGATGCTGAGAGTCCTTGTACTTCACCAGTACCTTCCGAAGCTTGGTTGGTGGCCCTATTCTTTAGGCACCAGCTCAGCGAGCGCTTTGCTGTTCAGTTCAGTCACTGACCCGAATGTTTGACTGTCAGTGGTGACCTGGGAAAAAATGCCATGCAATTTTCTTCCGTAATTTTCAGTAACTTGCCAGAGCTCCCGTATATGAAATACCATAAATCACAATCATCTGTTTTCAAGTCTATTTTTCACTCTATGAATTCCTCAATTTAATGAGGATTCCCTAATCAGACACCAAAAACTGACAAATCTACTTGTCCTAGAGAGGAAAAAAGAAAAAAAAAATAATAATAAATCAAATATCATGGTTTTCTTTCTTCTTCTTATATTTCATCTTAGGTGGAAAATAATTTTGCCATTCTTGTCTTTGAAGACAGTGGCCAAACTCCATGTTAAAAAAAATATTTCCAAAGAAGCAGTTTTACGTCTATATTTTTAAAACGTTGTGTGTCCTTCCTCCCCCACCCATTCAGAGAATGGCAACATTCTTTTTAAACTTAAAAATGAAAAATAAAATTCTCAAATTCCTTTACATGTTTTCCTACGAACAACATCTTTGCTTAGTAGGAACTTAACTGCTACGTCAATTTTGCAAGTAATCAAGGTGTGTAACTCAAGATATGACAGAAAACTCTCAAGTTGTAAATAGTAGGAAACAATATTTCACACACACATCCATATGCCTCCTTAGAAATTATAAGTAAACAGGACATTAGCCACTTTAAAAAAAATTTTTTTTAGAGTTATGAGTTTGAACCAAATACTGAAGTCAGATCCAAATCTCAAACATCTGTTAGAAAAAGTGGGCTTTTTTTTGATCCAACACCGATTTTTGCAAGAATTTTGTAAGGCTAATAGATGGGTTTGTGCTACTGAACTCCTTAAAGAATTGATTCTGATCCACGTACAGAAAGCCATACATTACTCATAGCAAAACATGTTTAACACAAACAGTTTTCAGACTTGAGAAATACATATGTTTAAATTAATCTTCCATGATCAAACACCAACCTAAAAAATATCAACAGTTATAGTTTTTCAAATGGATTTCTAATGTTCTACCCTTTGCAAATCATTTTTTTTTTTTGGTAGCTTTTTACTGTTTTGGCTCAAAACAGGATAAAGCTGTTCACTTTTCAGGTCTCAATCCCAAACCATTAACATCAGTGAAAGCTTTTTATTGATTGCAGTGGAAGGCAGAACAAGCTGTACCCAAGGATTTATTGCAAATTGCATTTGATGTGCTCTGACTTTTTCCCTTTAGATACTTGTGTGATCATAGTCATCGAAAGTTTAGCTTAATTTGTTACTGATTTAGAATTGGATTTTTTTTTTCCAAGAATTGCTAAATAGAGTTCCTTCTGATACTCAACCAGTTCTAAGAATCAAAACTTTCCCTGATCTGCTCATCAGCTCTCTTTCAGGGTTTCACAGAATGAAGCTTGAGAGAATCCAAAGGTCCTGAACTGCTGAGAGATGAAGTTAAGATAAATTAAGGAATGCATTTATGACTAGATTACTAGGAAAAATTATTTCATTAAAGTTAAGCATTATATACTTCCAATATACACAGATAATCCTACCATGAAAGGTTGACCAACTGCCTTTTGAATCTGTATAGAGTAACGTCTATGAGCAGTAGCAGCAAGGAATTTCTGTTCAGTCTGTAAAAAATGTATTCTTCCAAAGGTAACACAACTGTAGGGACATGCGCCTGCTTAGGCACAGAGCTGGGATTTTGTCTTGACAAGATCTATAGAAAAAAGACAGAGGGGTTTGCCAAAGGCTAACCATTTCTTTTCAGATTCCACCTCTGCTATTGCTCCGGAGATTTATGGCTAAAATTGCATAAATCGTGTGACCTTAAACTAGAGCTCCTTGGATTTAAAATGTGACTTGATTCACTCCTATTTTATATTTTATTCAGTTAAGTATACATTTTGACTTCTAAACACATTATTTTGCCTGCCTTTGGAAGGAGATGGGAAAAGAGAAACATGATTAAAGCTGAAAACAGCACTTTGTGTCATCCATTTTGAGATGGGTCATGGGCATTTTGTCCTGAGTTTTTGTTAATGCCTTCAACAGTTGCGTAGACGTGCCTGTAGACACTTAGAAATTCAAAGGCTCTGCTAACACAACGCAGTAGGAGTCTGGCAATTCTCCTGCCGAGGTGCTTGTTCCCATAATGTGGTGAGCCACCACGAAAAATCTCAACAGCCCATAGCTGTGTTTTTAAGCAAATGCATTGTTTTGATTAAAGACAGTTAACATTATAGAAAAAAAAAAAGAAATAAATGTCACCTATGGTGCCCATTGCAAGTTGCTTTATATCCATTTAACGGCATATGGCAATACTACCGTGTAGGAAGGGAGAAAGACCAGAAAATACAGCATTTGCTTCTAAGAGACTGGCTCAACCCAATGGAGCTCCGATCAGGTGCTCAGGTGAAAACTCCTGAGCTGCTGCTTGACCCCGTAAGCCATCCAATCCACCAGCCTCAGGTTTCTCCAAAACAGAGGGGAACACATACGCTATTAGAACTCGCATGTAGAGGGGAAGTGTCTGGCTGAAAAATTAAAAATGTATGATGCTGCATTCTCCAGAAGACTTAAAAATAAAATGCTGTAATAATGAAATATTAATATTTAAAGTAAAGAACTACAACCTCAGAACATAATATTATCATGCTACACTGTAGTCACTAACGATTACTATTCTGCACTTTCAGACTAAATGTGCTGACATACCAAAGGGAAACAGGTAAGGACTTTATTTTTATTTCCCCATATCCAAAACAAAATTAATTTTAATTACACTTTGATTTGTCCATGAAAAAGGTTGATTTTTTTTTTTTTAACTTTTACTATTCACCTTAGGTGCAAAACTTACTCACCGCATAAAGCAAGCTTAAAGAGCTATGCTCATAGAAAATTTTAAAATAAAATAAAAAAATTATGTATTTATGAATTTTATGTAGCATTCATAGGATCTGAACAGATCTCCTCACTTGTACGTGTTCTCTCTTAACTGGTGATGATACAGTTCTCTTTATATATCAAAAGCTACACCAGGAATGACACAGCACAGAGGAGGCATTTCTCTTGCTTTTCTGTGCAAAGGCCAGAGCTTCTTCTCTTGCAGCTGGAGAAAATTAATGCAGCACACCCTCAGAAGCAGCATTAAAGTTTGGTTGTCACATAAGAGAGGATTATTGTCAATTTAAATAGTTTTATGTTGCAGACTTACCTCAGCAGATTCCCTGCAATGTTCCACCTCCCAGCAATAGGGAGTGAGAGCGTAAGACCAAGGCCACTGCTGTGGCCACCCAAAACACAGCGTACTAACAATAGTGAAGAAGATAAATCTCCAAAACAAAACAAACCAATTTCCAAAGGTCTTGGAAGTCTAGTCATCAGATTTGAGAACAAGTGCATGGCAATTTCCCAGCAACTTGAAATAACACTAGAGCATCTTGCGGCTTTCAGTAATAACATGTGGATTAGAGACATCAGAAACACTTGCGCTGAGTTGGTAGTTTTAATTATTCTAATTTGGGGTTCTAGAGGAGAAGAGAAAAAATATCATAGTACAAATACATCAAATCAATAGATATGAAAACAGAGCAAAGTGAGGCTCTGAGGAGAATGTATGCGCAGAACACTAGTAGCAGAATGACAGTGTCAGAACGCCGTATGTTAGAGAAGCTGGAAAGTTGGAGTAATGAGGAAGCCATACTCACCAAGATACAAAGTGGAAAAAGTGATAAAGCTAATGGAAGATAGCAATAGGATTAGAGAAAAGAGAGCAAGATTAAGATTTGGAGTGAGAGGCAGATATGGCCTGACAACATAACAGTGATAAAATCACCATCATAGAGAAAAAGAAGAGTCTGGATTTAAAAAAAAAAAAAAAAAAAAAAAAAAAAAAAAAAAAAACAAACACAAAACACACAACACAGCACTCGTATTCAGCAATTCAGTAAATGACAGTAATTTTGTAAATACAAGTATTCAGAAGTCAGTCAAAAGCTTTACAAGGTTTACCTTTTTTAGCAACTTCCATTTCTTCTTCTGTCCAGCGGGATGTCTCTACAGGCTCTGCAGAAGCTGAAAGAGAAACAGACACTGATCAGAGAGAAGACTAAGATTCACTATTACGGCAATCGTGCATCCCCAAGTCAACTGATCCATCTTCAACAACTCCCATTAATAAACAATAGAAGTAGGACATTATAAACTATCTGATTCACTGAAAAGCTATTTTGGATTTTCCAGAAAACTTTGCAAATATGGTTTAAAAAAGAAAAAAAAAAAAAAAAAACAAAAGCAAAAAACATTACTGCCTTAGTCTAGTTGCTGACAAAACCCCACCATATCAACTGAGCAAGACTGTATCACACTCTCTGATGTTTACAGTTAAATGAGAACTAATTTGCCCACCAACTCTGTTCTTTAGGATATGCAGAATATCTGAGGAACAAAAGAGTTGTTACAAATTCTAGAATAGCAGCTGTCTGTAACCACTCAGCCGAAGAGCTAGGAGCAACAAACTTTGCCACAGCAGAGCACTGTAAGAAAAAAAAAAAAACCCCAAAAAAAAAAACCTCC
>WHYT01017801.1:230349-245244 GCA_009806455.1 Tetrax tetrax
AAAAAAAAAAAAAAAAAAAGGGAAACATCCAGGAAAAAAGAATACAATGACCTCACTGAATACCTTTATTTTCTAGACTATTCTAAAATACTAAAACATCAATGTGTGTCCATTTTTACCATAAATAATGAAGAAAACATAATTCATACCCAATATCTTTTGAAAACTGTTGAAATTGCTTTAAATTACTATGAAAATCCCATCTGGCAATCAAAGCTGAGTCCAAATTTCCCTGAAAAGTTCATAAATGTCCAGTGGCAGAAATTCCAAGTATTTTAATAGTGAACCCAAAGACAATTTGGTGTCCAAAGACAATTCCCTTATACTGCTTCGCAAAGTTCAGCTCTATTCACCAGGTTAGTTCCATGCTTTAAGACGAAATTTATTCCTGATTCATATTTATATTAATTTTCCATCTTCCCAGGTACAACATAGGAAATATCGTTAATATACCGTGATTATAACATTAATTGCATAACAAACACCACCAATATCGATCAGTCTTGCACTTGGGGGGTCATGCTAGCGTTATCTTAACACTAACCTGAGTCATGTTTTTCGAGAATATTCTGTAAAAAAAAAAAGAGAAAAAGAAGCCTTTTCCCACCTTGCTTCTTTCCCCAGTATTCAGAGCCTTCTAACGAACCCTTTCAACTATGTTTCTATACCAATACTCTTAAAAACTAAAAAGCAGTAAACGAATAATTTCAAACACATTCCAGTGAGATGCTTGAGAAAGAAAAATTTTAAACTTTTGTAATTATCCACAAAAGATATTTTTGTTATTGTAGTGATGCTGTCAGAACATTAAATTTTTTCAATCTCTTTAAAATCATTTAAGCAGCTGACTTCTGTGTACACACCAAATCTGCCTGACAGACACATTAACCTGATGTATATCTTTGAAAACAGAGTGGAAATTCTATACACACATATACTTAGAAATCCTGCACTTCACAAACTGAGATTCTGGATTTTTTTTCTTCAAGACCAGTTGCTTAGCAACTCAGGGAAAGGTTGTTTTGTTTTTTTTTTTTTAATTTTTAGAAAATAAGGCCTAGTTGTTTAACAACAGAGTTTTAAGGTTTTAAATTGTGGGCTTTTTTAACAGCTGAGCCTCAGTAACATAAATCTTAAGGAGACAATCATACTCCCACTGAAGATTTTTCACGTATTTTTGCAGGTACGATTTCCCGGTTGCTGCCTTTCCTGTTTCTTTTTGTTTTAAAGCCAATATTGATCACGCTCTACCGCTATTTCCTTGCCTCTCCTTCAGTTCTTCCCCGAGTGTGAAAGGTGCTGAACGTGTTCGCGGGCTTCAATTACCCCTTCTTCTGAAAATGATCCTTTCACGAGTACTTAGGAGAAATGACAAATGACGTTCATAATACGCCATGTCACCGGAGCACTAATCAAATTAGACTTACTACCTTCGCAATCACAAGTGGGTCTTCGTGTTTTATACCCGAACACAATTTGAGGCACGTTAGCTTGCCAGAACATCGCTCCCATCCTCATAAAAGTATATGACAGCTATAACAAGCGTTTTGGGAGCAGGCAGGTGCAGTCCAATACAGCCACAGGAAGTCTAATCAAAATATCCACCAGACTGTTTTCCTCACTAAAAAGCTGTATTTCTATTAGCCATGCAGATAACTATCAACGGCAATCAATTAAGAGTGATTTGGAGAAGACGTTCTGCGGGTGTATTAGATTAATTATGATCAACACTAGTTTACCAATGTGCTAATTCTGTGTATTTATTTAGACAGCATAGGATGGCTTACCTCTAACATTAATGTCTGGTTTTTATTTCTTCCTGCGTGGAATAAGAAAGACAAAATGCTACAAAAATTTGTTTTGCCTAATGAAAAGGCTTGTGCTCTTGCGCTTACAAATCATGATTCAAGAACCAAGAATGAAAGTAGTCTGAGATATACATCATTTACTGCTTGATTAAAACACTTAAATAAGTCCTGAACCGTTAAGAATAATAAGCAGGTTCTCAGTGCATGATTTCTAATCCAATTATTTTTAAGAACTCCTAGAAATATAGCTAAGCGTTACCACCTTTGCCCCAAAATCATTGCTGTAACACGGCAAATGAATAATTCAGGCAAATAGTATTAGCAATTAAATGATAACTATCCCAATGAGACTCCACTATCATGCATCATTTCATAAACAAGTTGAAAAAAATAATTTTCACAACTATCTCACCAGGTAAACATTCTGGAACACAGTGTTACATGTAGTGATAAGTGTGTTAATATAGGACTCAAATATTTAAAACTCATTGAATAGAAAGCACATTATGGCTTCTAACTGACATTTATGCTGTGCCATCTAAAAGAACATTTTATAAATTTCAATGTTTTTGTAAACATTCAAAAAATTCAGCCTCAATCTGTTTTATTTCCTTTCCTGTTGTTTAGTGGGTCTTACTTTTCATCTTTACGGTTACTGTTCTAGAGTAGAGCCAAGTTGACTCTGAAACAAAGCATCCTAGTAGATTCCTGGCCTATTTGGGTTCATTTAGCTATCTGTAGCTCAAGAAAATGCTTTGGTTTATATTATGTGACATTTCTCCCTATTGCACATTGAATGTCATACCCAGTTTTGCTATGAATTTTCACCAAAGACAATAGAGAAAAGGAAGAAAAAGCAGGATTTGATATTCTGAGCAAATTATCATTCTCAGAATCATACAAATTTTCATCCTTTGCATCCAGTGAAATATAGAACAACTAAGCAAAACCAAGACCATCTATACCCAAGGGGATAGAGTAGAGGCCACACCAATGAAAAGGCTCACAATTTCAATTTAAAGTTAAACCTGCACTGGTAGTGTCAGGGATCTCTAGATTTCTTTTCACTTGTCTTTTGCACACACACAAAAAAAAGCCAGTAACCTGAAGAGAGAAGACAGATTTAGAAAAAGCCAGCTACACCAGTTGGGTCAGGCAGATACTCAGTCGTAACTAGATAATGTCTTGCAGCCAATTTATCACACGGGTATAGCAAGACAAGGAAACACGTCCTTGGAGCAGAAACAGCGTGTATGCTTTGACTAGAGTGCAAAAAAAAAGAAAAGAAGAAAAATTCATAAAACAATCCTATCACCATACCACTTTGCTTTGTAACCAATATCTTACTCTATTCCTGATTTTACAGGTACATTGAAATTGATTGTTTCTGCAAAAAAAAAAAAAGTTTACTACCTTCTCTCTTTACAGACTTGCTCTTTTTTTTTCTTCTTCACAAACAATAAATACATAGAAATTAGGTATTAGGTATTGATCCATGTAGAAAAGATCAAAATAAGGCCCTTCGTTGACTGCTCTGTAATAATTTAAGAATGAAAGGATCAGACCAGAGCAAGGACATCAGAGTTTAAAAATGCAAAGTCATCTTCAACAGAATTAAAAATTGTAATTAAATTAAGTCGCTCACTGATATACACTCTGCCCCTCAGTGATCTTTTGGAAATGTGCCAAGTTATGGTTCAATTTTTCAGTTAGAAACTCTGTTATACACTTACTTAGCTTACATAATTTTAAAAAATAAATGCAATGAGCTATAGTAAATCACTAGCTATGGTTTCAAAACCCCAACTGGTTTCTTAATCCCACTAGATAGCCTACAAAGACTCCAACTGAAGCACTGAATACAAGAAATTTAGCTGATGACAGTCTTCAGCAGGTCATTGAGGTCATTGTTTAGGCATCAATTGTTTCACACATTTCTCAAGTCTCAGTATTATTCCATTTTGTCACTACAATACACAAAACTCTAGAATCCAATCACTTAAAAAGGCTTCCTTTACTTCTAAATACAACAGGATTAAAAGACCTACCAAAGAAGGAAATAAAATCCCTAAACGATGCTTCCAAATTTTGTCAATCACCCAGAATTAGCAAAAATCCTACTCAGGGAACGCAAACTTACTAATGTGTCTCAGAATCCATCCTGGCACTTCCAAACCTTTCTCTCAATTCATAAGGACTAGAGTTTCCCATAAAAAGATCAAGAAAAAAGCATGATGTCTGTCACATCCTCCTCCTCCAAATACTTAGCTTTTTTCCTGGAATTGTGAAGAAAGATCACATTTCTACTTATTTTAGTCAAAGAGCAACTGAGAGGCAAGGGGAGCAAAGATTGGTCTGCCAGGTAATGACTAATAGGGGCTAGTGCATGCTCTGCACCAAGCACTTCCACATCACGTGTGACTTTGAGACAAATCACTCCGTCAGGTCATACATCCCTAACGAATTATCCAGTAAGACAAAAACCAGATCTAACACAAATTCATTTTCTAACCCTTTCACATCCCTGCTAAAAAAACCAAATAAATAAATAAATGTATAAATACTTACAAATTGCCAATACATTTTCTCATTTCTCAGTTTAAGTAGATGAATCATTACAGATGACAATTTTCTCACTTTCAACTGTGATTTCTCAGAAAAGATGGCCTATGTCAAACAGATGCAGCTTCCATAGATACTTCAAGTCCATTTAACCCTGATGAAGTTAAACAACTGAAAATTTGAATGTCAAACCAGCTGAATAGATACTGCTCTCATTATTTCTTCCAGCCGTTTTATAGAAACAGAGCAGTGAACTGACAAAATTTACAGATGACCTAAATTTTTTCAGGTAGCTTGAGAATGGAAAAGATTTTGAATAAATCCAGAGTGATCTAACAAGGAAAAAAACAGGAGCATCAAACAACCAATGAGCATTGCATATGAGCCACTGCATATAAACAATCAACAAGCAATTATTAAACTTTACCCACTTAATTTAAAAGCAAATAAAATAATCAACTCAGAAAATAAAAGAAAAATAATATAAAGTCTAATATTATTTCATAGGTAAAAGAGATTAGCCACTCTCTGCAGAGGAAAAAACACCTGTACCCAGAAATTTTTGCATAAACCAGTGCACCTACCATTAAGTTATTTCACTCACTTCCCAATTTCCAGTTATTTATGTCAACTTTTAGCAGTAGAACTCTGAACTCGCGCTGACTGATCCTAAATAATCGCTAATATTTGATACCAGACAAGGATTAGTTCTATAACCGTGGCAGTTTTTTGAATACCAATTCACGTCTAGACTTTTTTTTTTTTTTAGATCAAAACTCAAATCAAATTTATGGCTGTTTTAATTTGCTCATTCTGTTCTTTGGCTCCATTTCCTTATTAAAGATGTCAACTACTATTTCAACACTTGTCAGAGTAAGAGCAACCTCTTGGGAAAATATATGTAAATCTTCATGTATTTCAGGCTGACAAAGCACCAGCAAGATGAAAAGTTGTAGAGATTTCACTGTTCCCAGCCTTCTGGTGCTTCACCAAATACGACATTAAAAAAATAAAAATCAATGTAACACACATCTTTCTTGCTTCCTTGTTTAAGAAATGCAAGTTGACATGGACCGGGCTTAAAAACACTCAAATGAGGCTTAAAAGACCATCCCTGGACATAGCAGAACAAGCTTGCTTTATTTTGTTTCGCTTTTTTATCTATGGAAAATGAGAGTACAGGGTTGGCAAAAAGCTGTGGTGGTGTGGCTGGTGTGCAGACACTGTTGTCAACCTAGTATAGACCAATTATTTCCATTAATAAATGTGATTTTTTTACAATGAGGGTGATGGAACACTGCCACAGTTTGCTCAGAGAGGTGGTGGATGCCCCATCCCTGGAAACACTCAAGGCCAGGTTGGCCGGGGCTCTGAGCAACCTGATCTGGTTGGGGATGTCCCTGCTCCTTGCAGGGGGTTGGACTGGATGGGCTTTAAAGGTCCCTTCCAAGCCAAACCATTCCATGATTTCTATAAGCAAACAATAATATATTGGATGTGAGTACATTACAGACTGAAGCACAGAAATTCCGGAGTTTTTATCATCTACATCATGCTCCACAGTTCTATAACTTTCAGTTTGTTTCAACAGTACTGTTAAAAATTCATCATGCAGTTGAAGATAAATGCTTTCCCTATTTTTTTTAAGATAAGATCCTCTTAATGCTTCATAGTATTACAGAAAATGAAGCTGCAGACAATTGCTAGTGATGTGAATAAATAAGAGCACAGCTCATACTATGATGAGACACCTTTCTTCCCAACATTACCATGTTTGAACACCAGAAGTAAATTTGGGCATACCTTGAGGATTGCTATGTCTCTACGCGGGGATTTCCTTTCCTGAGAGAGAAGAACAGCTGGAAGTATTAAAGATGAGGGAGAATATATAAAGTCTTCACCAGCAACCTGGGCTGAAGAATAAAAGAGCTGTATAATTCAGCAGATGGGATGTTTCCTCCAGGCAAAGTCCGCAGTCCCTTGGACGGCAGGAGTAGGTAGCTTTCCCTCCCTAGAGTCACCAAACCAATGAAAAAATATTAATATATTAAAGGAAAAAACAGCTGAGTTAGAGTACCTGATTTAATCCTATTTCCTAGGTTTAATGACCATATCCTTGCACAAAAGCATCAGCATTATGGCACAGAATTTCCCAGGTTTGTAATTTTTTTAATGTTTTTTTTTCTTTTTGATCTTTTTTTTTTTTCAAGGAAAGGAAATGTTCCCATGGAGGATTTAACAAGCAATTTCAATATTGTTAACATGTACGTTTGGAGCTGAATAAATGTTGTAGTAGAGTCTGGTAGTAAAAAAAAAATGGTTCACGTTATATATTTCCTCCCTATATTTTTTGGCTAGTGTGTATTACCAACTGCACTGAAGTGAGCAGAACATGCAGGAACTGACAGGACCAGAATGAGATTTCAAATACAGTGTATGGCACTAAGGCAAATTACTGAAAATTTTGTGTTAATGTTTTATTTTTCTCAGAATATATTTATGACCAAAAAAAAATTTTAAATCTTATACTCTGATGTCAATAACACAATCTTTATTTTCAGTAGTGCTACATTAGCAATTTAGTTGACATTACGACAATAGACCCATTAGATACACATGCTTACCAAAAAGCAAATCAATATGATATAGCATATGACTAATCTGAAAAAACATAGAACAATTTGTAAATTTTCAATAAATTATATTCCCAAGTTAATGGTCATTCTAAAAAGAAATCTAAGTTTGTTTATTTTTTAATTTGCCTTGAAGTCTGTACACAGATCAATTGTTCGCAGAACAATTTCCTTTACAAGGACATTCTGCCCACCTCCCCGCAACAGCAGATTTATGTCAAAGGCTGCCATCGAAGGAACAAATTTATATTTATCAGAACATGAAACAATCTTGCAAACATCTTTACATTTAATCACAGAAGTCCTATTCTCCTGCTTATATTCCAAACACCCATGAGGTTTAAGAGCATTATAAGGAGAAACACTTTACTCAAATAAATTATTCTGTTAAAAACATAGAAGAGAAAGAACACCAGATGTTCAAAAAGAATTGAGTGTAGATTTAAGAATCAAAAAAAGAATGATGAATACGGACCATGAAATAAAGCATTAAGCAATGTGATGAGCATCTGTTGAGTAATAAACCTAGTCTTTGTATGGTTCTCCTTGCAAAGTGAATTTAATGGGAAAGTTTTCCAGCTTGGTAAAAATGTTGACAAGTCAGAGAAAATGTTGGGCATTTTAAGAATAGCATATTGTCTGTTGATACAAATAATCACATACCAATAAATAAAAAAATATTTATCTATGAAACAGAAGGCTTGCACTTTTACCAACTGATAAATAAATTGCTGCTTTTTTTTATATGTAATCTAGATGAGAAGCCATAATTTACTCTCTTCGAGAGAAAACTAGAGAAGTTCAGGTTAACCGTTAGGCTTTAATATCAAATTGTGTGTGTAAATAACTGCTATAGATTAAGATTTCCACATTCTCAAAGGTTTTAACAGCATTTAATGATTAAATCAGAGTTAGTTCCTGAGGGAAGGTAAGTATTTGTTGAAAGATCCAGTAAGAAAGGTGCCCTGCAATCTCCCTACTAATATCAAAAAGGAGAAAGGAGACATTTTCTTCCATTTTGAAAGTTCCTGTGAACTTCTTCCAAAGACATTTGCAACTGAAACAGCTGGGCTGAAGAGCACAAATTTGGCATGAAAGGGCTCCTCACTGAGAGCTAATTGTCTTTGAACAGTCTCACAAACTTTTTTATTGGCTTATACAGAGACAGAAACCTTGAAAAAACTCTATGCCACATGTCCACAGTGCATTTCCATCACAGGGTTTTCCACTGAGCATGTAACATGTACAGCTAGGGAAGAGCATACTTACATCACCACAGGGACCTTGGGTGAGGCCCAGAAAACTTGGTGAATGACAAATGTGACCCACTCAGCATTGTACAAGACATTTATTTCAGCGTAAGGCAAATGAGGTTTGGATGGAGAAGAATTAAAATCTGATTATCTCATCTTGGAAAGGAAGAGAACTCTGGGCTTCTTCCTCCGTTCACCACAAAACTTCTCACAAGGACAGCAGAACCATATGGCACATACTATTTTAATTATTTTGCATATTAAACAGGGAAAAGTTAATACTTCCTTTTTATTTCTTTGGGGTTTTTTTTTAAGTTATGAAAAGTAGAGTCAAAATAGCCTGTGAAGTTATACTCTTTAAGTAACTTGAAAAGCATTTTCAAAGAAGTAATGTGTTAATTTGAGCCAAAGTGTCCTCTTTTAGTATAACGACAGCCAAGATTTGCCCTGGCAGCCTTTACTGTATCAGGAATGATGGAAAGTGCCCCACCAACCTCCCCGATTAGCCAGCTGGACTCTATGCATAGCATTCCAGAGTCAGGGAATTCAACTTCAGTCCACGATATAAAAGTCCCGTGGGAAAAGCAACACAACTGTTATTTAAGATTCACACCAAAGAGAAAGCAATCACAAACACCTTTTAAAATAACACTTATTTTCTTGGTGCGTGTTTTATCAGTGCCCTGAAGTTTGAAGGGGAGTTTATTTGCCTGATTGCTCTGGCCAGCGCTGGGTACGTGCGGAAGCTGGCTGCTCCAGAAAATTTCAGGTGAATATCTGAACATCAGAATCCCTTCTTTTGCATCTGGCTTCAAGTGTTTGTGCTTTATTCCATCCCTATCTGCCTAAATGTATGAGTTCCACTCTAAAAACAAAATCACAGTCTGTATTTCCACACCATTATTTTAGATTAGCTTTTATCTGCACATGGGTGTACCCTGAAGTGAGTCTGCAAGCAACAATTCCTGAGAAGTGTAGGTATTCAGTTCCCCTCTTAGTATCTAAAGTCATTGCTCAAGTTCTACTAAACCTTCGGTCTGAGCCAACTCTTCCATCCTTACCTTTTCTTTTAATGACTGATTACAATTGCCAACTTAATTACACCAGAACATATTGCTGCTCATAGAATCATGGAATAGTTTGGGTTGGAAGGGACCTTCAAAGGTCACCCAGTCCAACCCCCCTGCAAGAAGCAGGGACATCTCCAACCAGATCAGGTTGCTCAGAGCCCCCTCCAACCTAGCCTTGATCATCTTTCACCTTCCCCCCTTTGGATGCTCCTTCATTTTTTATTTAACTTCCCATTTCCTTATTAATTTTTATCTATGCTCTGCAGGTGAATACACCAGTTTGTTCATCTCTCACTGAACTGTAGATCAACAGCTGTTACACTGCTTGTAACAGTTGTGCTAGATTGGGAAAGCCATTTTTCATTATTTCTTGGCTTTTGGAAAACACACATCATGTAAATGCCTCAGCGTCTTGACATAAAACTCGTAATCTCTACAAATACAGAATTAAGCTGCAGTATTGTTCTAGGTCAGGTCTCACATATTTTGTACTAATCAGCAACACAGAAGTACATGTATCTGCTACACTTGTGGCATAACAGTTATCTTCTGCTCTACCAAATCTAATTATCCTTAAAAAAAAAAATAAATTCTCATTCAATGAAGGCATAACAGCATTTAAAGAAAATCATTGCCTCTTATTTTTTAGGATGCAGTATCATCAGGCTTGAATGAACTCTTCATAGCACCTGAAATAGTTCAATGAGGAACGAAAAGCACATTTTGATAGAAACATTCTCTGTAATGAAAATTTACCAGAATACACCATTTTGAAAACAGAGAGATGATTTTTCATGCTTAGATTAACTCAGAAGTCCAAATTCATCGGAGTTACCCTTTTTCCTCTCTACCTTTTTCCTCTCTACCTTTTTCCTCTCTTTCTTCATATGCTTTATCTACTTCAGTCATGGTAATGAGAGCAGAAATATATTTCTGGAAGATGTAGTATTTAAACTAACATCCTTCTAGAGGTGTTTTAGCTGAGTTACAGGTCTGCTGGCACAAACTATTAACTTGCCAAGCTTCAGAGAATTCTCGTACATGAAAAGGGTACTGCAAAAAATGTCGCTGCCTTCTCTAGAAATCAATTCTTTTTAAATGAGGCAGGTCAACAAATATTTTATTCTAAAAATATTCCATTATTCCATATGCAGCCACAACATTATACAGCATTTGTGGTGGAAAAAAAAATCCATAACAAAATACAAAATCATCTAAGATTTTTGCTACAAAAGTGAGATCATGTAGCAAGAACTCTTTGCTTGATGTTGAAGTAATTATCAGAGGTTTAGGAAAAGTTGTTTAGCACTATATCTGTCAAGCTACACCACTGATATTTCCTCCCTTTATGCTTACCACAATGTTACTAAGGTAGCGACCGTAAACTGCTTTGAACCAATTTGCTGTGATACAATTAGCCAAGAAAGGAAGTACCTTCATTTATCCACACTCAAAAAGAAAAAAAAAATAATCAAAAGAATAGACACTTTTCTAAAATATGACTTACCTGAATGATTAAAAAAAAAAATTAAAATATTCAGCCAAATACCCTGAAATGCAGTAGTATATGCAAAAAGATGGAGATCCAGCCCATAGTGGACTCATGGTTGCCTATAGAACTCTTGTACAGTCAGAGCACGATGAAGTTGCTACCTCTTGAGGTCAAATACATAATTTGGAAGTAAAAGCTCCCGTTTCAGAACTGCAGAAAGAACACAAAACTGCAGCGAAAATTTTGATTTAAGTGCAAACTCTCTCATTTATTTCTGTTCCTTTCATTTCTAGATCCAGCTTTAGACATCTCTATGTGTTTTGAGAGTAACTTCAAGCAAAACCATTGTTCTGATTTTGATTTTTTTTTTTTTTTACGAAGTACTTCACAAGTGAAAGGGGGGAAATACTGGTCAATGAATACTGCATCTCCCTACATTTCCAAGAAATACTGAATTAAGTCTTAAAAAACAAATGAAATTTTGCTAGAGGGGTGTTGCTCTTTACAAGGTTCACATGGATGACCCACCTTTTAATAGTTTTTAATATTTATTCATGTGATTTGAATAAAGTTGATCTTTTTCAAAACTTTGCTTCATCATAAGAAAACATAAATATTACATTATTTGGAAATATATTTCCTATTATTCTTGCTAGGCCCCAAAGATGTAAATCTCGCACAGAGATAGTAAGGTGTTCGTGTGGGTAGAAGTTGGGTCCAGCTTCACTGGATAAAACTCAAAGGGAGCTGGAACTGTTTGTTATCTGAATGAGATCATCATGAGATTTAGGAATACATTGTGTGGTAACGGAGCCCCTGAAGGGGTAAAATGTGGGAGAGGTGCTGTCTCCAGCTCCGTGAGCAGGGAGCTCTGAAGGGAAGCCGAAGGGCTCTGCCAAAGTGGGGCCATCTTCCAGCCCTGCCATTTTCAACTCTGAAATCTCCACTTTGACACTCCCAGGTCCGAGTTTGTTGTATCGAGGTTAATTCCATTTAAATAATTTGCACATTGTGCTAATTCATTCTGCATGAAAAGACAAATGTTGGTTCACTTTGGTCTTTTAAAGAAAGGCTTCTTATAGGATTTTTGTAGGGAAATCAGATTCTGTTCACATAGGAACCTAAAAACTGCACTTCTATTTATGTATTCTAGCATAATTACCCAATTTAAAATGTCAGGTGCTGTAAATGTTAATTCTCAAATCATACACACAGACACACAGTAGAGTTCTCCAAGTGCAGCTTAGGGCAGACATGGTCCACATTCATTAATTCTTTTCTCTCTTAAATTAGAGTTTCACCAAAAAACCCATCGTTACAATTTTATATAAATAAGATGAAGGAAAGTGAGAGTCTTTGTTTACAAGAACAGAAGAACAAAAACAACTGCTGGCAACTTTTAGAGCTGGAGCTCCGAATGCACATTTGTAGTATTCATGAATAAACAGAAGAATCATTTTACTGAATATTAATATTCATAGCAGCGAGGCTAAACAACATGAAATTCTTCCTACTGACTGCTGCCTCCATCTAGAAGATTAATTAAATTAGGTTCTATAAGGGCAGGGATTTCTTTTCAGAAGTCATTTGTAAAGGAATAGTCTCTTTATCCAAACGTTATCTTTCAGCAATAAATTCAGCAGTTTTACCGCAGGCGACACTACTCATATTAAATTAATGGATTTGAGAGCCTGATACTTCTTAACGAGCTCAATACACAAGGAAATTATTTAAGTCAAGATTTTTGTTTAATATTAAAATATGCTGATTTCTGTTGGAAAATGAAGATGGCAAAGTTCTTGAACCAGAAAAAAAAATTATAGATTCCCTACACTGTGTTCCACAATGAGAAAAAGGCTGATAAGTAATGTTTTATAGAAAAATATTAATTTATTAAATGAGGTACTTCATCATATCTTGAGCAAGATCCTGGACAGGAGTCAAATGCCCCCAGGCTGATGGATGAATTGAACCCAAGTTTCATGTTTCTTAAACTAGCATAAGTATCAGCACTGGCCTTACAGATAACAGGGCAGTGGCACTACCACGTTATTTCAGTTTGGTAAGCAAAAATTTTGCCTATGTGCTTTAAAGAATGAGTGTTTCAAACCATGCAGAAAATATTTTTTAACTTTTTTTTTTAAACTCCATTTGTGTTTTTATCAAATGTTTTATTAGAAGCATGTTCTCAAATTAACCTTCTCCACAAATGTTTTCTTAAATTGAAATTTAACTTTTCTTGTTTTCACTTGAAATGCTGACACAATTCTTCCTACCCTCCTCCTCTTCCTCCAGTTATTTGTTTATCCCTGCTTAGGAAAATCATAACTCTATCAGAGCATGAATCTAGGTCAGTGGGCAAATGGCAGAATATGAGATGGCTCTTCCAGTGTGATTTATTTATTTTTTTCCTACTCAAGTTAACCTGCTGGTTCAGACTCCCAAGGAGGAGGACCTGCAGACCACATCTAAACATCCCCAGCTGGCTCTTCTGCTATCGGAGCACCTTGTCCCACGGAAGCACGCTTATTTTTGCTCTCCTTTTTACCTTGCCTTTTTAGCGAGAAAAGCTCCCAAGGAATAGACTTTCACTTACCAGATGTGGCCAGAAAGAAAAATAAGGCCTTAAATTCAGTTTTGCATCTCTAGGTCATATTGGAATTAGCCGCTATCTCCTACTGGACATGGGCTTGCACTGGTTTTAGAGATCCCTCAAAAAAGCCAACTCCTGTAATGTTTCTTTTATACACCTGAAGGGAGAGATGATTAGGGTATCATTGACTTCATGCTCATTAAGAATAAAACTTCGAAGTTATGAGTTCATCTCGCTTAGGCAAATCCTGGTTTATACTTACCCCTGAGCAATCCATATTATCTCTCTTTTTTTTTTCTTTTTTTAATAACACAAAAAAAGATTTCTGCATTAGGTCCAGCGCCCCAGTGCTGAAGCTGCAATGACTATTTTAAATGGTTGGTTTTCTAGATTTTTCCTAATACTATTTTCATTTAGAATTTTTATGAAGTAGCCATGATGTGCAATGATACAAAACATAAATGAAAAATAGTACCATAATTATATAGATACTTCAGTAATCACTTTTATTTTAATAGCAGCTGCCAGTATTTATCATTCTCCCTGGCAATACTGATTTTTCAGCACCGTGTATGAAAAAACCTTAATGCTTTTCTTAATCACACTGGTATCAAAGATTACTGTATGAAACTACTTTGTTTGAGGAATTACATATGCATTTCAGTTAGTAGGCAAAAAGACGGAGAGCTAAAGCTAAAATCCTACTTAATTCTTGGAAACGCCAGCATTTTTATTCATTTCTGTGACATTATGATGTGCCATTTGTAGTTAAAATGCATTTCATAATTTTTTTTTTAATTAATATCTCTATGTTTGCAAAACAGTGTATGGGAAATACAGGTTGGCTATATTTTTATTTTTTCTAATGTATTGTAATATATGCTTGCTTAATTAAAAAGAAAGCTTTAGGTACCTTAACTGTGAGGATATTGGACACATTTATAAACTTTCAAAATCTAACTACATAGGGAAAAGATATTCTACTTTTGCTTGGTATTTTGCCATTCCACTAATGTGAGTTGAATTCTCAAACTTTTTGTAAACCAAATTCTAGCCTTAAGTGTTCCTTTCAAGTCAAATTGACACAGCTAAGTTTACTGTTATAAATATATTATATTTTTCCTGTGAGAATTTATCTCAGAATAATGTCATGTTCCATTATGGATAATTAAAGTGGCTCTAAAATATAATTTATATTAAGGGAAAAATTAATTTACTGTGAATTTTTAACTAAGAGTTGCATTCAATATTACTTACATAAATATGCTAATGGCCTGAAAATTAATTTCTATTAAAAATAAAACAATGTATCTCCAACTGACTAGAATTCAAAATCTAATTAAAAAACTACAAACCCAAGACAATAAGCCAAGATACAAGATTTGTTGTAGAACTATGAAATTAGACAGCTGGAATGTTTTGATGTGCTAGCTTTTTAACACAGCTTTTTTTTTTTTTTTTTCTGTGGTTTTTTTTCTTTTTTT
>WHYT01017801.1:245264-281366 GCA_009806455.1 Tetrax tetrax
TTGTATTTCCATATCATAGTTTCTGTTATTTCTTAGTACTAACAAAATCTTTCCAGCACTTTTTTTTAATTTCAAAAAAAACCAAACCCAATACATTTCTAAAGTATACCTTTCAAAAAATAGTTGGCAGAGACTCCATACTAACTTCATAAATTATAAATTCTTGCAAAAGCAGCTTACTTAAGTATTAGCTACTTGTGACAGTTTTTAACAGCAACACCATTATACTCCTGATATCTGTCGCTGGGAAAAAACTGCTCAGTTCCTGTAGTTTAAACCAAATCAGGATTGAAAGAGTTTATGGATTTACTAATGACTTGTAATTAACCTACGTCCAGGATCAGTATCAGTCATACCACGTCATACCCCAACACTACACACTTGTGAAATGTTAATAAACGCTCCCACGTTTCTGAACGCCTTCTACAGCTAATCCCAGCAGGTCGTAGCCCAGCACCCCGTACCTGCAGATGGGTGGGATGGACCTGCGAGGTCCCACAGGCACAGCCCGGGTGTGGGTCCCAACACACTGTGCCCTGTGCTGACCCACGGTGAGATGTCCTACCTGGTCTTCACTGAGGTCATGGTATGGGTGAGGTGATGCCTCACCTTGTTGACCACCACCATTTCCACTCCAAGGAAATGTTCCCGCTTTCTTTAAACTTTTGAAATTATCCAAAGTCTAGAATGGCATGTATCAAAATAAAGGGATGTATTTGAGCCAGAATGAAATGAATGTCTTGTTGGTAATGAATGTCACAAATTTCATTTTAATATCTCAGCAGGAAGAGACATTTTTGTAGTCTTGTGCCAGCAAAGATGCTGAATCACATTCCTTCCTACTGAGACAGCACTGCCGGAAAAAATTTCTGTTGCTCTAGGTTTTCTTTGTAGGTCTGTCCTGTACCAGATTTCTATAGTTTTTTGTACACAAATAAATTATACTGATTTGGCTACAGCATCATAATAATTACTAATGCAAAAGACAGACATGCATACAGGGAGAAATAAGAGAGGGCAGCAGTGATCAGAAAATCAGGTGACAGAAGGAATAAGAAACAACCTACAACTTAAATGAGAGCCCTCTCTTTAACCTCTGGAAATGCTTTTCACTCCATCTTTCCAAGAAGCTCATTAGACACAAGAATATTTTGTCTTCTTTGGCTTAGACAGATTTGCAATTAATTTCCACTGGTCATGATGTAAACGTGGCTTATAATACATAACAGTTTCAGTATTTGGGGTTATTTGATCTCTTAGCTCTCCCAAAAATGTGTGCATACATGGATCATACCTTTATTTGGGCATAGTAAAAAAAAAAAACCTCCCAAAAATGTTCAGAACCAGGCTTGTCAAACCATAAAATGGCACATCTCAATAATCTGAACACATTTAAACTTCATAAGATTTTTTTAGAAGCTGTAATGCATTCTTTTCAATTCTTATTATGGTAAATGGTTTGGTTTTGTTTTGTTTTTTACTCAGTATAGGCTAGATGGAAAACTATTGCTTGAATTTTCTGGATTCTTTGCAGACCACAACTGCCAGTCACTTGGCAAGCACAGCAGATTTTCAACACGTTCAAGATAATCTAAAGTTGTCAGTTATTGAGTGGTAACGCTGAGAAGTGGAAAAACAGTCTGATTAGCACTTGATACAAAATCATTCCCAGCATCCTATCAATTAGCATTTATGCTGCTGTCACTGCCTCCTGCATGTATTTTGTTTGACACACTGAATATTAAACATGAACAATCTAATTTTTTTACCCGTCTTAAAACTTAGTCGGGAGACTTAGTTTGTCTGTATGGCTCAAACCATTTCTCCTTTTTCATGAAATCTAATGATACTTGATACACTTTCTTTAAAAAAAAATATTTTATATTACACACAAAATAATTTTCTACTCCTGCTTGGCAATGTTCTCATCGGTGTGACATTTATTTGTATTTTGGAGGAAAAATGATCAGGTAAAGCTGTTAGAATAGAACAAAACCTGAGCTAAAAATGACAGAATGTCACATTTTCCTCTCTCATTGCTTAGGAAAGCAATTGCATTGGTCTGCACAGGCTCATGGTGCATTGGTGTGTTTCTCTGCAGATCTCTCTTGCAAGATCCTGGTTTTCCTCTTTAGAGGAAAATTAGAACTCGGTACTGCTGTATCTAAATTGTTTTGAAAATATCAAATTTCAGGAACAGAATTCGGTCATGATTTAAAATACAATCCATAAAACACAAGGCAGGATATCACACAATACTGAACTATTATAATTTTATTTATTTGTTTCTACATTATTATTTCATTCTGGATACTGCCATAGAGGGATATGAGATAGCTAATTATTTCTCAGGCTAAATAAGGAAACAACAAAAAAAAAATAACACTTGCCACTAAGTTCAGCATTGTGGCCAGTGGTAGGCAGGGCAGGAATACCTCAATAGCATGGACGGAGAGACATCTGGGATGCTCCAGCTAGCCATCATTTTTATTCTATTTTTTGTTAGTTAAGAAATGGTCCTGATGTCTTTAATAGTACTGATTCTGAATTAAGTCGGTTTAATAATTATTAGGTTAGTTTAGTTCAGAAAATTGCCAGTACCAGAGGATAAGTAAACTGAAAGAACCGTGAACCCTGAGTACCACAATGTCCTCTCCTCAGGTCGATCTGCCCCTCTGAACTCAAGCACTAGAGTCAGCACCCAGGTTCACTCCAGTCGATGAGAGGAACAGCTGGCTAAGAAAATACATGCAAAAGTAGCTCTGTCTCTGGGAGAGACATCGGGTTTAACAAGAGAAAATACTATGTACAGGGGAAAAGAGCACCTAAAATCCTTCCTGTCTCTGAGTGAAGGCTTGCAAATTAGAGATTCTCTGCCCTCCTTACGGATGCCCAGAAACACAAGACCCTGCTCTTATCACCAGTCCACAGGAGCCACTTCAAGATCCCAGAGCCGCAAGAACAGAAGATTCAGAGACCAGAGGAAAAATAAAAACATGACTGTGACTCTATCTGCCAACAGTAGAAGAACGTACCTCGGGTCTGAGTCCTGTTTCAACCCTTGCAATATTCCTTCTCCTTTTAAACAACTTTAAAATCCAGCACATGAAGGGTCATTCACAGCACTGTCCTCCTCTGCTCAGCATAGGGCTTCTGGATGATTCTTCCATCACTGACCCTGGAGGAAGATGGCTGTAAATTAAATATTTCCAAGCTCAGGTCCCTCGTTATACCTAGACCTTAGTTCCTGGACACAGACCGACCTTACAGAGGAGATGAGCCATTCAGGCCAGCTACATGAATGTAAAACAGTTGGTGTCTCCAAGTTTACCCAGCCTTACCTGCAACATCTGCTGACCGTCTGCCATGTTCACCTGGCTGGATATTTGCAGCTGACCCAAACCAGAGTCTGAAGATTATTTTCACTATTTGAGTAAGGTCTACTTTTATCTCAGTGTTTATGATAACACAAAAGTTTGCACTGGACTGGTAAACACCAAAAACAAACAACACCCAAAGATTTATTTTTTTTCCTTGTCTACACTTCCTTCAGCTCATTTTTGCCCCAAACAGAGACAGCCCATTACATCTCCAAATTCCAGTCAACGATGACCATGTGATACAGCAGTCAGGGCACATAACAGAATAGCTGTGCACTGTATCCTAAAAATCTGACAACCACCAGGCATGCCTGGTTTTTTAAGGATTACAATTAGGAACAGTGATTTTTTTCATATATTAAAAGGCAGATAATTGGCATTATAAGCACAATTGCATTAACATTTTATTCACTGCATTAATATGACACCTCCATATTTTTGCTCAGGTTAAAGAGAACAGAAAAAGGTTTGTCATTGTAATTTGTTTTTACAAACTGCTTTAATATTTCACTAAAATAAATGAAAGCTGTAATTCTCTGTGTATTTCTCTTTAAAGTCCTGAAAATATTTACAATATCCCAAATGATGTCTATAATAATCTGTAGTGTGTCATCTACAGAATCGGCATATGGATGAATATGGGCCACATTAGACTTTAGCTGAAAGCCGTGAATTTTTGCTCTAAAACTACTGCTTCCTGAAATTATAACCAATACCATTTCAACAACTATCCCAGAAGTTAACAAACATGCCATACTGAAAATACTACGGAAGTAACAAAAGATCCAACGGTCACTTGTGAGATGTAATATCATAACCCAATAACAACAGGTAAAGGAGAACTTATACTTTTAACTTTGAGTTTTTCTGAAGAGCGAGGAGGGACAATTCCAAACCTTGGTCTTGCTATATAGGTTGGAACTAACTGGACATTTTCCACTTACACACTGGTACAATATGGCACCCAGTAAGACGAGAGAAACTTTGGCAGGCTTTTATTTTTCCACTAGAATAAGTCTGCACTTCAGATGTCTTGCTCAAAGCTGCGATGTTTTTCTGAGAAATGTCATTGTTTGCAATTTTGACACATGGGGCCCCGATGCTCCTCGATTTGGTTCAGCCGCAAACAAGGCATTGGCAGCGTATCAGAGCATTTTTGCTGTGTTCAGAGGATGGTTGTTTCAGGTCAGATTGACAGCTTCATCTGTGCCGCTTTCTCTATATCGTCATCTGTGGAGTTGTACCGTGTTTCTCATGGCATTTGAAAGGTGGTCAAGGGGCTTACGTATTCCAGATAAATCAGTCAAAGGGGATTGGGTACCAAACCTGCTGCAAAAATCGCTGTAGCAGGCTATGTTCCATGCGTCGCATAGCCTGTGTTGCAATGCCATTATCTAGAACATGTTGCCTCTTTTCCCTTGGGGACCAGAGACAAGCCTATTGTGGAGCAAGGTCAAGCTGCCAGCAGTCTTACTATTTGTAGGTCCAGTCAAGGGCGAAATTGATGTGGGTGAAGTTGACAAAGATATTTTTAGTCAAATATTTGGCTTAGAATGAGTCTAGCATGAATCTAGCTTTGCAGATACTTGAGACAGCCCTCAGCAATATGGGATCTTATGCAGAAATATTTATGGTGCTTGATTATGGAGGGAGTCTACTATATTTTGAAGGGCTGAGCTCTCACAAAGATTCTGCTTTTTGAGTAATGAGAGACTCCAGGATGATTTCTACGAGTGTAATAACTTTCCAGTGAAAGTAGCATGGGTATGACAGATCTGCCACGGTTCCTTTGTTCATCAATCTGAGTGAAAAGGTAAAGGTTCCTAAAGTGATAGATGCTGAATTAGGTTCCTCTGCATTTTTCTGAACTTTTAACAAGGGATTTGAGGCTATAGTTGAGTCATTTTTAAGACCATACGGAATCATTCATTTTACACCTGCCACAAACCTTGACACCTAAACTGTTTTCCCTAATAAGCAAATATATTTGTGAGTCATTGAAATTCCGTCTTTCTTCTGAAGTTAATGAAAACAGAATGGTAGAAAAATACTTTAAAAGGCTGTGCTCAGTTGTCGCCTGTTGGCTGGTGAAAGGGTAAAACAATATTATCACTTACGTATAAGTTTAGTACAAACAACAGTAAATAAACTCCAGTACTGCCCTGATGTTGCTCTGGGTTTGTTTAATATCAGATGGATAATTATAGAAATGCACTGGGCGTCTTTCAGTGAGAGAATTTATAGACGCCTTATGCTTACACAGAAGAGCAAAATATTACATTACAAAATTCTGGTGATTAGTTTCAGAAAATATAACAATAATTTTCAGTTAATGCAGTGCATGGAATTAGATATTAAAACATTGCACAGCTTATACGATTCAGATTCAGTTTAAGCCAGTTTTAAACAGGATATGTATTTATATCAAATACCGCAAATTAAAGTAATTATATATTTATAACAGACCTCACAAATAAAAGCTGAAATTATACACTTACTTGACTTGTAAATCAATTTTAATGTAGAGTGGTATTCTGCATTTTATATATTCATTTACTCTTCTCATGCAAATTTGCTTTTTATTATGGGCACATTTACAGCCTTTACGTCCATACCTGCAGGTCAAACCTTTGCAATTTGCAAAGGGTCAAGCCTTCATATTGCAAGCTGTCAGCAGGAAGAATGCTTGTAACATTGCAAAGCAACCTTCATGGGATAAAGGCAGATGCTCTAGGACGAACAGGAAAACCACCAGTTTACAAATGGATTAGATATTACGGTTTACAGATGCTTTTGCCTTAATTTTTAAAAGTGCGACTTTAAGATACACAAATATTGTCACATCTTCTTCCAAGACAGAATTCTATGTTTCTTAATAATATATGTGTGTCTATGTATGCAATCTTTACTAAAATCAGAATTTTCCAGAATTTGTGTGGTAATGCATTTTAGAGAATTTTTGCATACTAAAAAATGAATAAAAGATGGGAAGGCAAATTAATGTAATATCTCACCAAACCAACGAAAAACAAAACTATAAAGTGAGCAGCAGGAACTCTGCTGTGAATGGATAAGGATAAATCACATTAAAAAAAAAAGTGTAAATTGCTAAGATAACATGTTGAGCATTTCCTGGAGATCTTAGCAGACAAAAACAGAACTCAAATACAAAATTAATTTTCCTGACACCATCGCTAATATCCTTCGGTTTCTTTAACCCTTCCAACTCCCTAATTGTTGATTTCTGATGGATATCCCTGTAAGTGGTAGTACAACAGAAAGAAGCCTATGGTGACTAGCCATGCACGCAATATATTTGAATGAATTTCACATTACTAAATTACTAAGTGATTTTTTGCCAATCAGGAAAAAAAAAAAAAGAGAGAGAGGTTCATAGCTGTAGCCTTAGCAATATCATTAGCTTTTCATGCCTCTCCATCTTGATGCCACAAGTACTTCAAGAATGAATGAGCCAAGATGGCTGAAATTAAAAAGATTTTTTTTTTTTTTTTTGCATGTACCTATTTTACCTGTTCTGCCTAAACTAGGATCCCCCAGAAAGATACGGGGTACAGATCAGGAGCCCAGACATTGAATATTTATACTGCAAAAATTACTTGAAAACAAAAAGCACAATAGAAACTTTAGAACAGGTTTACTTACAGACACTCTAATACTGAAAATATTTCACTAGATATTGGTTGTATAGTCATGACACAACTAGTCCATGTTCAAAGAACGTGTACACGTGGCACTTCGGGACACAGTTTAGTAGACATGGTGATGTTAGGTTGATGGTTGGACTTGATGATCTTGGAGGTCTTTTCCAACCTTAAAGATTCTATGATTCCATTCATCGCGTGTAAAGTCCTCCCAAACCCAAATGTTCACCCCAGTTACGGTCAAGATTTCCAAGTGGGCTAGTACAGCGTATTAACACATAAAATCTGGTTTCCTGAAAGCAACAGAGTTGTGAGTGAGGAATTGTGCTTCATTTGACCACCCCTGCTGCTGCCCCACTGGCCTCAATCACTCCAGCAGCTTCAACCACCCTTGCAGGGCTGCACTGCAGCCAGCTTGAGACTGGCAAACCTACAGCTAGCTCTACACACTGCAAGCATACTCTGTGATGTCTAAGAGGGTTTAGTCTAAGTATTTAAAATTGGAAATTAGTTTAACTGGTGGTAAAGGGGGTAATTTTTGATGTCAAAGCAACACGACATTATTAATTAATTGAGGAACATGCTCTGAGACAAGGTTTTTTTGTGGTATAGTTTGCTTTTTAGGGTTGTTTTTTGGTTTTTTTTTTTTGAGGAAGAGGGTGAGCGGTTGTGCTTACTTTTATATAGTCTTCCATCTTTCTCATATGCGTTTTGGTAGCATCACATAGCAGATACTCTTTTGCTCTCGGCTTAGTACAAGTCTCCCTGGTCCATAACATAGACTCTGGTGCAGAAGCCACAGGATCAGGACTCCAACTTTACAGAATCACCTGCTAAACCATCTGATTACTTTTGGAAACGTGAGGCTATCATACAGCATCTATCATTGTTTTCCTTAACTCCATATCAAATCTGAGCCTATCCATGTATTCTTTATTTGGTCTGACCCTTCAGAATAAAAAGTAACAGAAAATTGCTATAGTCTAAGGATCAAGCTCAAGCAAAACTCCTCTTAACGGTAGCTCTTACTATGGTGTAGGCAACACAATGTATCATACGCACTAAATTTTTCTGAATGGGCTGAATGTAATGGGTTATTTTTCCATTTGCTGCCTGCGATCTTATTCGCCTACCCCTCACAGCAAAGGTGACTCCAATTACATGGTACTCAGCTCTGTTCTCACAGAAGAAAATAAAGCTATGTTCTGAAGAAAAAAAAAGAAGTGAGAATGAATTTTGAAACTTACAACAGCGGCCATTGGTAAAATAGAATAATGATATGAATAATATGACTAGCCCCAAACATTCTGTAGAGCAAAGCAACTAAAGGACTTTATATACACATAAATAAATAAAAATAATCTCTGTCACCTCCCCCTCTATCAACCAGAGGCTGTTTCTACAAGGCATACATGAAATGCAAACAGTTCATGAATTATAAAACTCTATCTATGCACTGGCAAAACAGAAGAAAAAAAAAAAGCGTGAAGGTAGCTGCATTACATTTCATCTCAACCTCTTGAGGTCTCTGCCACATGCAAAACTATGACTGTAATGCTTGTGGAGAAATCTATTTAAATATGTTCTAGGCAAAACCCCAAAGGTATGCTGGTAGCACAGTAATTTTATGGACCTGAATGCAGCTGTTTGGGGAATCTTATAAGACAGGTGAAGCAGCTGAAGGATCTGAAAAACCATGTTCTTCTGGATAACATTGCAAAAAAAAAAAAAAAAAAAAAAAAAAAAAATCATATTCATTTAAATTCAAGTTCTAGTTTAAATAAACTATTTCCTCTGCAAAACAACAAAAAAAAACCCGCTTACTCTGTTTGTATTTCCCAAAAGTCTCTCTCTTTAGAAAGACAGAACCTTAAAATTCAAAGCCTCACATCTTAGATAGTTTCCTGAATAAATAACTTCAAGTCAATAGGAAATGCTGGAAGCGCTCATGGCCTTTTCCAAGCTAAAAATGAACATTTAGGAAATGCTTATATATGGAAATAGAAACAAAACTTTGATGTTTTAATTCTGGCAAATAATTTAATTTTTTTTTTTTTTTTTGCTTGCTTCCATTTTGCTTTAGCAGATTGATGAATCTTTGTGGTATCTACTGCATTTATTAAATAATTAGAGGCTAATACATACATACATGTTTTTAAACCAGTGGCTGCATCTCTGAGTTATTTCTGGTTCTTCAGCAAGGTCATGTTGCTGATAGTATGACTTCCTCTTTTCCGCTCTGTTAAGGAACTGTGAGCAACTGGATTGTTCAGAAAGATGCCACGCTTTCGTCTAAATTTAAATAGAGCGTGAGCTGAGAAAAGCTTAAGCGCCCCTCTGACAGAGAGCAGCTCTCATGGAAAACCTGGGCAAATGAATTAAAACCCAACACTGCACATGAAGTATTTCACCTAGAAACCTGCCATTAATTAGTAGCAATTTTGTCTGTCTTAGAAGAAAGAAAACAAGAAAAAAAATCAATCTGGATATGACCTGAAGGTATTTGGGTTTTTGAGGTGGTTTGGCTTTTTGAGTTTTTTTTTGTTTGTTTGTTTGTTTTTCTTTTTTTTTTATATTAGTATTAAAACTCATCTGAAAAATACACTGGAAATAATTATGCTGTCGCTGACCTGGTGCACTTATTCAGTTATTAATGGAAGAGTTTAACCTACGGAAATTTGAAAATCATGGCAATTTTTTTTTTTTTTCTGAAAGGCAATGAAGAAAAGGAAAAAAAGAAAAAGAAGAGGAGGAAATTACTCGTTCTTCATAAACATTTGAAGATATGTCCTGCCTGGGTCGTCAATTATTTGAGTAATAGTCTTGTGATGTGGCATATTGTTAATGAAATGCTAATAGCTTGCTACTTTGCCTTGTGGGACTAATATAATATCGATCGGAGGACATAGTAATGCAATTGGCTACACGGATTTCCTCTGAAAGTAATTTCTGAGAAGTCCAGCAATTATAAGCAATTCTTGGGTAATTATAATAATTACTTAGGGGTCCTCTACCCCAGGGATATTTGTAAATATTTCTTAGTCCTAATTGTAACAGGAACAGTGCTAATCACTACAGTAAAAATGTCTTCAGCACATCTATGTTTGCCTAATTGAATTACTGGCATGGTAGATATACAGAAGGGTGGAAATGAAGGCTCCTAGGTCCAGTCTTACCTTCAGACTTGGCGAGAGGAAAGTCATACGGGATCCTCTTACTTTTTAAGCACCAGTCCCTCAAATCTCTATATGGTTTATGACAATACTCTGTAAGTACCCAAAAACTCATTTCTCTACACACACCAAACTTGGCAATACCATGATCTTTGTCACCTTTGTTACATCCTTCACAATAAGAAGACACTTAGACTCAGCACACTCCAGCCTATACCACTTCTAAGACAGATGTGGATCTGTTCATTCAGAGACTGAGTTCTCTTAAACTATACCACCATCTAGCCAAAGATCTAGTGTCTGGATTACTCACCTGAAGTGCAGAAGATCCAAACCTTGCCTCACAACTGAAGTCAGACTTGAAACCTGTATCTTTTCTTCAGGAAGTTCACTAATCAGTCTGGAGATGATTACAAGGGTAAGGAGGAGGTCTTAACGTCCCCTGCTAATGACAGAAAATATCAATTTGAATGCCCTGAATATAAGCCTGGCAGCAAGAGAAAGGAAAGCCCTTCTGATTTCCATGCTGGAATAGAAAATGCTGAATTATCTTTCCTACCAGTGTTTTAGTTCTCCCCTTCGCTACTCAGCCTTCTTGAAGGCAGCTTTAACACGATCGGTTGTAACTCACTCTTCCAAGTGTGAGAAAGTCAGGGTCTCAAGAGCAAGGAGCCAAGAGCATCAAAAATAGACTATTTTACAATCATCATCTGAAACAACTGAAAACCACTGTCACAAATCTGGGATTTTTTGGAGTGAGGGTAATTTTCATAAAACCAATCTTGTGCGAGGGAGAGTGCTGAGTAGTTGCACTTCCCACCCAACATTGTCTAAGTGCTACTGACCTCTTTCCAGGTAATGAGAGCAGATCCGAAGGCACAGCTTTCCTTTCATATAATATCTTTTCAGAATTGCATCTTTCCGCATGCCGTCTCTCAGATATCCGATGCTCCTCGGCTGTGATAAGGCTGGCTTGCTTATTACAATCTTAATGTTATTCAAATGACTTCCCTTGCTGTTCCATTTAAGTGCACTCTGACGAGATCTCCAGCAGCATTGTGCTCTCAAATTGGAAGTTTACATCGGTCATAAGCCTTGTTTCGCATCTGTGTCAGTTGGTATTTGTCACCCGTTTCCATTCCGCATACTGATCATTCTGTTTTCGCCACCAAGGTGAAGAAATATGAAACCAGCAGGTTTTGAGAATAAATTGCAATGCTGTGATATTTTTCTTGAGTCTTTCAGCCTCAGCTTCTGAGCAATCAGAAAGCTTTTAGCTCGGAAGACCAATTTCAGAAGCGATATAGAATTTTATGCAACAATGTTCTCCGAAACCAGGGAGACATGGAAGATGCCATTGCTGAACTAAGATGATTGTTGCTAGTTGGCTCGTTTAATCCAAAGTATTCAGCCCAAACTGCCTTTCAGGATTATCTCTGACCCCGTGGCTCAACTTTACAGTATATTACATTCTTCCTGTGCATCAGATGGGAAAGCTACTTAGTAAGGAAATGTGTTTTCGAAATATAATTATAAATAAGCTTTAGATCAACAACGGCATTTGCTTTTAAAGATAAATTAACATAAACTATTAATGAGCCTAGTTGAGGAGCGCTCAAAAAAGCAAGATCAAGAAAGAGCTCTTTTGACTCTTTATAACTGAAACACAAGATACTGTTTTTGCTGAATTGCCTCTAAGTCAGAGAATTGGAAACTCAGACACTATCGCTGTCACACTGAAAAACAATATTCAATTTCGAACAGATTTGATGTAAAGCTATACTTCAGATTTTTTTGTCCTTTGGACTTCAGTTGCATGTGTTTTCCCAACTATTGTACCAACGCCATGGAAAATATGACTTTTTTTTTTTTTAATTTAGAGATTTCAGGAAGAAACTTTCTAATATCAATACAACTGATAATTTTTGTTGTTGAGTAAAAGGATAACTTAGGCTTAAACTCTTTATCAGAATACTTACTCGTAACATGACTACGATAGAAATATGCTATGGAAAAAGGAAGAATTAAAACACAGTTGCGGTCAATCTTAGATACATCCCTTCAAACAGTATCATAACTATCTTATCAGTCTTTTTTGTTCCAATTTGTTGAGATGCTTCAGCACTTACATAACTTGAATCATTTCAGCACTGCTACTGAAGCCAAAGATACTCCTGCATTTAAAACTAAGCACGTGCTGAAGTACCTTGCAAAAGTAAGGCCAGAAGTGCTAATCACTATAATTTTATTTGGTTTACGAAAATACATATATTTTTAAAAGATAGGGAGAACTCTGGCACATTTACTGTCTTCGTGGAAAGGAAAGGACTGCTTTTTCCTTATTTTTTCTGTATAAAAATCCAACATACTAGTTATCTTCCATTTTGTGCATAAATACGAGCCTGCGTGGACAAATTTGCAGAACAGTGAGTTATCTATCACCCATTTAACATACAGAAACGTTTGTTCAAGCATACACACACACTTACACACTGAATTTGTGTACACAGCAAAATGGAAGATATTAACACTGATATACCAAAATGGGCAGAAACTCCTGAAAAGCAGCTGTTAATATGTGTCTCCTTTAATAATTTCCCTTTGAGTAATATTACAAGAGTTTTGAAATTGTATTTCCCCATTCTTGAAGAGCTTTGATTTCATCAGGGGAACAACAGCAGGTTTATACAAGAAGTGACAGTAAATTCAGCTGATATATGGTGACATGTTTCCATAGAAATGGAAATTTTCTGCTCAGGTACAATTTTGTGACTATTTACCGAGTAAAAGTTAGATCCTTCCTATCACTCTATCAGTATATCTTCATTCGGTATTTCTACAACAAACAGAGGCATGATGTAAAGAAACAATCCTAAGCAAAATTCTGTTATCCGTCAGAAGATGGGTCTAAAAGAATCATCAGAAGTACTGCACTAAGAGAAATAATTTGACATATTTAACTTTTCCTAGCAGACCTCACCCTTCCAGACTTTCCAAGAGATTAAATATGCCCACAGTTGGGGGGTTTTGTAACTATATAAAACTGCCATTGTCCTTACTTCTCTCTATCGTTCACCTTATTACAATTAGAATATTTATTTGCATGGAAAGGTGACTCTTACCTTGTTCCTAATTTGGAGGATACTAAAACTACTACAGCATGGTATTTTGTGGCAAACGGTAGGATTGCGCATATGAAAAAAGAATATTATCTGCAGACACACTGCACTAGTTAAGATTAAATTATAAGGTCTATCAAATCTCATGGCTAAGGGCACTGATTATTATTATTATGCATTTATGTAGATCCATAAATGTTCTCTATGCTTCAAGGCACTTGCAGATATTCTTGCCTGAAAAAGGTTACCGTGCTGAAAGAACGATCGCCATCAGAGACAGGACACATTTCCCGCGTGCTGCAAACATGAGAGCAGTTGCGTATGTTATGAACTTACTTCATCTTCCTAAGAAACATCAGGCTTCAATTCCTGTTGAAGGTATAAGATCAGATCACCCGATGGTCTTTACGTTTCATCTGTGAAATGGAAAAAAAAAACCTGTTAGGCAGGATGAAAAGCAGTGCACAATTATTATTTTTTTTTTTTTTAATTTAAACATTCTGAGAAAGAAAGTTAAGCCCTGACCTTACCAAACAGCAGCTGAACACTCTCTACGATGGGGAACAGGAGATCTTTCCTCCCTATTGCTTGGCCTATGTTTTCCAAGTCTGCACGCAGTGCCCTTTCCTGTCACGTGGATATTTCCACAGTACTGAAACCCTTCTACGACAATGACATCTGTTTTATAATTGCTCTGAGAGATGTGTTTTAAAAACTGTAATTCTCTGCCTGGAAGCCTGAAGGCTGTTGGCTACAAAATGGTTTAGGATTCAAGGACAGCTCTATCAGGCAGAGTTCTCCCAGACTGGAGAGTTTTCCGCGCCCTGTTGTATTGGTCCACAGCTGTTAATCACACCACAAATCCCTCCCATCGAACCTGGATTCCAGGTCTGACTTTATTGACTTTCTAAACCCTTGCAAGTCCGGGGAGTACTGATAGCCCAGATGTACCAAGACCCAAAATTGTGGAAGTCCCAGTCTTAACCTGGGCTTATTTCTTGCTCTCCAGCAAGGAGGCTGGAAGTGCTAAGAGAATGTTAACTCATACATTTGGAAACTCTAGGATCTAATGTTTTGACCCTGTGACTGATCTCTGAGGCACTAATGATAGCTGGTAATTAAATTGATCTCTGGTTTTGGTTCCATTGAGGTTTTTTTTTAGATTGGAGGGCATTATGAATTGTTTTGTCAATATAACAGTTTTTTATAATATTTAAAATATTTACAGTTTTGAGAAAAAGTGGGAAAATTGTGTCTTCTGGCCTGTCCAGGTCTAACATGGATGTTGGTTTTGTGGGATATATGCTTAAAGTTAGGTCCTTCAGACTCAAATTCCCATATGGAGTCCTGGGAAATGCACAGTTTACATGTTAGACGCCTCTAAGATTTTCTACCTGATCTTTGTAAAAAGCTTTTTAATCTTAAGAAAACCAAGTGCCTAATCTTTTAAGTTATTCAGAGTCAGTTCTACCCCTAGAGAATAAGGAAGAATAATAAAAATAATAATAAACTTTGCTGAAATATGCATTTGCAATGATAGCACAAAATTATAAAAATACAAAATAACAAAGCTTCTAATTGGTTGTAAAGATCCCGCTTAGTTGCTTCAACATCTCAGAGTTTGTAAAATTGGTTAGTTACCTTTTCCACCTGGCTGGTGGTGGCCAGTTCTTGGAGTTGCATCTTTCTTGCTGTGTCTTTCAGGAAAGACTGCCGAGAGCAAATGCTCTGGGCAACCTCTCTCTTCTCTTCCCAAGAAGGTAAAAGGACCCGGCACAGTCTAACAATACCACCCAGACACTTGTGATGAGGCAGCAGAACAAGATGTGCAAGCAATTACGTTCTTTTCTCCTCTGCTCCCGTCAAAACTGTTAATTTCTAACAATCTGTATGGAGTTTGTTCTCCACAATCCTCCTCTCGTTTGCCAATCTGAAGACATATAAGTTGTCTTTTTTTGTGTTGTATTGTGAGATGCTTGCTGTATTCCTGACTACTCTTATTTTTTACCTTGAGCATCATAGAAAGAGGAAACACAGCACACAATATGGCATTATTCAGCATGCAGTGTCTACACTAAGAAATTCACCTGATATGAACCGCTAGTTTCAAGGTGATACTTTTTTTTTAAAAAAAAAACCCAAACCTTTCCATCCCTTTGCCACCCTTTGTCCCTTGTTTCTCTTTATTCTACCACACCAGTTCATCTAAACAGAATTGGCGGCATTTACAACAATGTGAAGCTGGCATGGAGTGATGGAGATTCAGAGCCTCACTATTTTCTGATAAGGTGAAAAGGTTAAAAGCACCTTTCAAAATCTAATTAGCACAGCCATTTATTGCCAGGCAAATTTTCACTTGCATAAGTGAATGTTTTATATGGCTCTGGCTGCAGGCCACTGAGAGGTTATAGATCAGCCGAGACATTTCACATACACTATTCTTTAACAAACTTGTGTTATTCTTTAAAATGAACGCTTACGCAGGGTGCTCCACTTGATTTATTTTCCAGCTGCCACCGTAACAGAGGAGAATCAAGTTACTCCTCTTCCTGCTTCTTTGTTTCTCATTTGAAAAATTTATGAGATATAGCTACCTCATAGTGACACCAAGCTGGTGTTGTGTCACTTACCTGTGTCCTAAGCCCACAAACGCTGAGGAAAGCTCAACTTTCTTGGCAACTCTAAGCTCACAGCCAGCTTTCAGTACCCAGAGGAATTTCCATCCTCAATTTCCTCCTTTGCAGGCATTGCTCCCAGAGTGCCATTGCAGATGTTTGAAGAGATGCATCAGAGTCCCGGGTCATAAGCCAAGTATCTCTTGAAAATTTTCCAGTTGGCCCCAACAGCAAGTTACAGGAGTCCTCCTTCAAAGCTCATGAGAATCAAAACACAGCCCACAAACAAGCTTAATTAAACTGTTAAGCTTCTATTCACATGACTGGGTGCAACTGCAGGATAATGCTCTTGGCTTGCTTTTTTTTTTTTTTTCCTCTTCCATATTTTCCTTTTCATAAACACAGTGCCATGGGGTTGTTTCTTATTTTATTTAGAGATGCACTGATGTGAAGCAAGTGCCCAATCTGATCAAAAATTGCTTCTAGTTATCCAGAGCTCAGTGGTATACACTTCACTGCTTATCTTCTTCCACTGGCTGACGATTCCCTTATGATATGTAAAGGAATAGCTGCGGCCGTGCCACTGCTTTTTTTTTTTCCTGTTTACTTGTGTCTGTCTTTTATCATTCATACATAATTTAAGGGGGAAAAAAAAAAAAAGACATCAACGACAATAAAAAAAAACCAACCTCAAAACGCAAATGCTCAGGAACACACACACATGCTAGCGTCTGATGTCTGACAAGTAAGAAAAACTCAAGTTAGTTTTGTTTTTTTTTTTAGATAATATTTAAAGCGATGAATTCCTCAAATGAATTCCTGGTGAGTCCTCGTCTCATAACAGGAAACTACAGCACCTTCTGCTATTAATGCTTAAGGAAGACATTTCCTTGACAAAAATGCACTTGCTCCAAATCTTGAGATGCTTATCAGCATCTTGAAGACACAGTAGGAGATCATATTGTAAATTTACTTGGTCTTAATGCCATCTATAATTGAAGTCACTGACATAGAATATTTATAAAATTACAGTTGTAATACCCAAGACACTGTAAGAAGGAATGAAACTCAGACATATAATAAACTCATTCGATACCTAAAAAACCCCTCCATTCAAGATCATGGTGGTTTAAAACCTTGAGGAAGACATTTATTCTTTTAAGACATGATAGACTATTTCTACTTCTTGCTTGATTTGTCATTCTGTTATGTTAGCAGACAGCAACGGTAGCATTTGAACATAGGACAAGACAATCATCACTGTCAACATACTATTAAAAGGCCAAGAAACAATGAAGTAATAATGGCAAAGTTCCTCCGCCTCCAGGAATTCATCCTTTCTCTCCTTCAATCTCTGCTCATCTCAGAGGTGGTTATCAAAAAGTCCTTTCCAAATAACTTGCGAAGTGCATCATAACCAGCCTAGCAAAAGACCAGATCCATACAGTTTCGTGGCTCTTTGCAGCCAGAACTAAATATATTTTCTTTCCAAGGCTCTACAAACACCTACACAGCATTTCACAGCTTGCATATGTCTCAAAGCTAGAAGTCAATTAACAGAAAGTTTAAACCGGAGTCTTTCCAGCTCTGGTCTGCTTCAGAGCCCGGGACTATTTCAATACCAAAGGCAAGGTTCAAGCTCTGCACCTGATTCACAGGAGCAAACCTGAAGGATTAGACAGGCTTTACGAAATGCCATGAGCTCCAGCAGGGAGGTTGAGCTGCCAAGACCTAATTCTAAAATACATCTTTGTTCCTTATGCTCCAAGGGTGCCTAAATTATCAACTTTCTACTGTTAAGCTCGGGGCCGGGGTGAGAATTGAGAATGCATAATGAAACGATATAAAAAAAAACAAGAGCATGACAGAAACCTACAGAGAAAACCAAGTCAGTTTTGATTTCAGGGTTTCCTAGAGCTCGGAGGAATTTATTTGTTAAATCACAGCAATAACGGATGGCGTGTCTGCGGCAGCGCAGAAGCAAAGAGCGTGTGCTCATCTGGGGAAAGGGAGTGGGGCAGGTTCTCATTGCACATGATCTTTATCTCCTTCCTTCGGGGAAGGCACTCAAAGTGACATTCTGGATTCACCTCAGAGAGACCATTCAACAGTAAAAGTAGCATCTATGCGTGAAGAAGCCTGAATTCCCTGACAGATTAATGTACTATTTCCATCTGAATAAGGGTGTGCATCCTCAAAAGCTCCAGTCGACTTTTCACCAGATTGTAATCACTTACACCAGCCTGCAATCTGCCCCTCTGCTTTCAAACATAGAGCTGTCACAATAAATTTTTCCTGGAAAAGAAAATCAGGAAGTGATTCTTCTTCATTACCAAGACAAAGGGTAGCCTTAGGTTTTAGTGAAACAGCACTAAACCTGTCAGTACCAAAAAGTGAAGACAGAAAGAGTATTTCACGGAAGTTGCCAAAAACTTCACTCTCATCCTGATATACAGAGTTTAGAGAAAGTAAGGGTGTTTTAAACCTTAAAAAAAAAATAAAATTCTCATTTCTGCAAACCAGTAGGGATAGTGCACATGAGTAATTTCTTTCATATATTATTTAAAAAGTTTAACTCTGGTAAGTATTTAAGCCCACGACCTTTAAACTTTCATTCCTGACATGAAAGTTCAGTAATATACAGCATGGGGATATTTGGCATGAAATGAAAATGGCCACAAATTTAATTAAAATGTAAGTTATTGTTAGCAAGAAAGGTCATGCTAAGAAAACGTAATTTCAGAAGTATATTAGCAACAACACTCCAGTGTTATTTGCATGTAAAATACATCTCTCGTACTTGACATTTAAAAAGGAATGGATGCTTGAACACTTTTGTGTTCTTGCGCTGCTTTGGTTCCCATTTTTGTGTAATTGGTTGGATCTCACACACAACCACAGTTACGTTTTATTCGCTACGCCTGAATGCCCAACTGATCTGGGAATTAGTTCACAAAAGCTGATATAAATTGCAATAGAAAGCAAACTGCAGCATAATCCTGAGATGGCTACAGCTTCTAACAAGCACAGATCTTCTGAAGAATTCCTTATTTTGAGGTAGTTAATTGCCAACCTTACTTAGGAATTATTTTTTTCATGATTCTTTGGACAGAGTAATTTTAATGGTGACCAAAACCCTGGCTCCATTCTGTTTATAGGGCACTTTAGTGCCTGTGGAAAGGAGGCACAGCTTCTCCTTTGAGAGAGTGCATGCTTTATGATCTGCTAATAAAAGTAACGATGTGTCACACAAATCAGTCTAACTTCAGGGAAAGTGGGAGGTGAAGGAAAAATGCATTGGCTTAATTGAAAGCATTTGTTTAAAATAAATCAATACAGTGGGTTGTAACTTGAAAGAACACTCTAAATATAACAAGACTGTGTTGTTGACTACAAAGAGGCATCTGCTAACTCAAAAGAGGATTTTACTGATTTCTGTCCTCCTGTTAGTCCTGCAAAAGGATCGTGAAGGATCTTATAGATACATTTTCTACTAGACCAACAAAAGTCACCACCCTTCAGTGTGCTACAGATGTGACCAGATGTTGCTGAGAACAGAGAGATAGGAGAATGGCAAGTGGCTGAGATGCTCATTTGGCCTTCAGTTAGAAGTCCTTAAAAAGTCTTTTCAAACCTAGTGCTGAATGCCTGGCTGAAAATACCATACTTTGTTTTGAGGCATTTACTTGTGAATTAAACAAATGTCATGGTGATGATATCTCAGCCCATAACTCCACTTCTAGATAATCTCAGCTCTTCACAGTAGAAATGGGTTGTTACATGGAACTAAAGTATTGGGCACACCACGATGGCAAACCAAATGACCGAAGCAAGAATGTGTACATAAATTACACTAACTGCCAGTAAGAGCGACTCATGAAGCTAAAAATAACATTACGTGTTAGCCTTTAGCATTTCTACCACCACAGCACAGAGGAACAGGACCCTGCGTGAAGTACAGATGCACACGCGGTTGTCCTCAAGACCTTGCAATGAAAAAAAACAGCCTTTAGTTTGAAGCAAGCCTTCCAGCCTCAGATGGAAAGGGTCAGCTGAACAGGAAAACGGACACAGAGACTCTCAGGCATCAGCTGATGGCTCTCATGGCTGCGTTACAGAAGGATTTGCCCTCCAGGCTTGGACTTCTCTTAATACCTTGGAAGCTAGTCGAGAAAATCTCTCTAGCCTGTTTCCAGATCCCTGCATTTGCAGGAGCCTTTTTAGCTTAAAGGTTGTGTGTAGTACTTAATTGAATTCAGAGTTTCTACCTCTGCATTAGGGTGAATTTTTTAAGAACCTTAAACAACGTGACAGCAAATGCTCTGTATGAAAAAGGCAGAATAGACGGCATTATCTGTTGTATGACAAGCAGCCCTAGATAATTGCTAGAGTCGATCTGTTTTTTTTTTGTTGTTGTTTGGTTTTGTTTGTTGTTTTTTGTTTTTTTTTTTTAATCTTGCTAAGTCCCTTATTTCTTGCCAGCAGGTTAGCTTTTATTTCAAACACTAAAACAAACTTGTTCAACGTCAGCTAAAGGGTTTTGGAGACAGAAGAGGAAAGTACGTGATGGAAAAACAAAGGACCAATCACTACAGTAAGATAAAGTCGAAGTAACCTGATTTTTATTCCTAATAATGAATGAAATTTCACTAATCACTATTCTTTTAGTCATCTTCTCTCATAGGCACAAGTTTTCTGAAGCGTGGTAGGCTGTTTTCCAAATAACTTTTTCTGGGATAACATAAATAATCTCCTTTCCTAAAGACATTTAATCCTGGGCAAAAGGGGTAAAGGAAAAAGCTGGGATGTGATAATTCCAGCTACAGCTATGCTTGAATGCCAGATCAAGTCTGCTTTCAAAGCATCTAGGAGTATTACATAGCTAAGAAGAAAAGAAGATAAACACAGGGCAAAAGTATGCATTTCTGCAGATCATGAGGGTAAAAAAAACCAAACCGACTTTCAACGTCCTAAATGTATACTGATTTAGGAGTGGCTGATGCCCGGTGACACCAGAGGACATAGTAGATTGATATTTAAACAAAGACAGAGGCGTGTTGGAATCACACCAACCACCAAACACCAAAATTATTCCCTGCTTTGGTATATACATGAAAATAAACTATTTCAACTGTCTTTAATGTAATAAAAAAAAAGCCTCAATAGACTTACAGTAGGCTATTTATGCTGTTTGTTAACCAGATCCTTGCTGCAGGTGCGTAATTGCCTAAAGCAATCACTTCCAAATGAAATAAGGCAGTTTTACTGTTTGCTTCCTTTCTTCCTTTACCTCAACAGAAACCTTGCGTTTACTTTTGTCCCAATGGGAAAAACTGCCGCCAGGAACTCCGATGGGACTGAACTGATTAACTGATTAGCATCCTAGAGTAGGAGGTTAGAAAGTGAATTTTCTGTTACGGAGCAATTGCCATTGGAAAGTTATCTTGTTTATTAACTGCATTTTTATCTCCTCTGGAGGGTTCCTTGACACAAGATAATGGAATTTGCTCACTCTTTATTGTTTAAAACTACAATCATTTCCAGAAAAGCAGGCATTTACTGTGTCACTAAACCAAGGTAGGGCGGACTGACTTGAAGAGTTCTTGATGTCTTGCACACCTTTTTATCATTTCAATTAACATTGCCAAATGTTCTGCTTTATATCGCAGGCATAAACAGAGTTTTACAGGCTTTCTAGGTGTGTTTATATCCTCATTAATTTTAGCAGCTGAGATTAGTAGCAAGAGTGAGGCTACACACAGAAAGGAGAGGAATTAAAGGGCAGGGCCATGAGAAGCAATTCAGTTGCCACCTACCCAGCGAAAAAGCTGCTCAAAGGTATCTGCAATATCTGTACAACTTGTTTGCATGCTAAGTTTGTTTTTTCCAAACATCATTTTAAAAGTTTTGTGGCTTCTTCTCCCTGTCCTTTGTCAAAGCGAAAAAAAACCTGACCCTCACAAAACAACGATTCTGTTTCCTTGTTCTCTGTGAAAAGTGGATGATGCTATATCAAAGATGCCTCTTCCTAACACCAAGCTCATAGTTTTTTTTTCCATGTAGCAGAATCACTCTGGCGAGGATTTAGGGTGCTTGCTTGTTTGTTCATCATTCTGCCTCTGAATGAGAAGATTTAGCACCGAGCTGAATCAACTGGAGCACATTCAGAGCACTTGCAATTTCCTTATCATAAAAACAACTGCCTCGCTCAGATGTTTCCAATCTTGAGACCTGGTTTTCTCTCTCCTTCTGCCTTTCTGCATTCTTAGGAGATCCAGAAAAAGTCATCATCTTTCCCACTGCCCTTGTACGCCGTCTACAAACAGCACCACATTCTGCATACGGTAAATTTAGAGACCCGGTGATTTGGATGCATGTTCAATCTGAGGGGGAAGATTGATTGATCTTAACACACTGGCAAGCCCTAGTCTCAGGCTACGAATAAAAACAATATTTCTCAAGTCGTGCGTTATTACTTTTCGTTTGTTGCTTATTGATTAACTGTCAAGAGTAAGATCTTGGTTTTTAAAATGAGGCAGCTGTGGTGGTCTTTTTAAAAAAGTTTATAAAATAAAATATATAACAGCAAAGGCCAAGGTATAACTAGACCATATTCAATGTGGCACTGCTGCGAGTTAAAATCTCAGAATTTCTAATTAAAAAACAGTACCTTGAATATTCTGTCTCAAAAGACTTGTGGTCTGATGGACCTAGTTTTCCGCGTAGTTCATTTAATATCTACTCTAATTTGTTGATAATTAAGAGCATGTTTACCAAGTGGTGCCCCTAAAAATTCATTCAGTAAGAGAGGTTCAGTCTTACCAAAAAGGTTGCTTTGTTGTATTGAAAAGGCTGTTTTGGTTTCTCCGCCTCTTTCCGATATGTACAATAGCAAAAAATATCACCATTGATTAACCATAATGAGAATATTTGAAATATGAATATGGTATGTGGTTGCACAACTGTATGAAGTAAGAGTTAAGTAAAGGTAATAAGAGTGATTGTTTTCTATTTCATACAATAGCAATGAAAGTATATAAAGATCTATGAAGAAAAGACCAGAATAAGCCACTTTGGCCAATTGTTTTTCACTTACAAGCTTCTAAGTTACTGGTTTTGTAGGGACTTCCGATATAAAACATCAATTAGGTTTATCAAGCCAAGATGAAAAGTCAATGCTCCTTTCCATAGAATTTAATCAAGAAATTTCAGTATAAATCAACACAGAAAATGTCCTCTTAATTATTAAAACCACGTTGCATATAAATATTCTGTTTCTGAAATGTTTTTCATCTCCTTCAACTCTGGAAATCAATAAATGGGTTGAGAAGCAGCTGTAGGCAGTGAAAGAGGCTCCCTCTTACACACCTGTGGAAGGATGTGTAATGTTTGGACGCATTTACAGTACAGTTAATAATTTACAAACGCACACAGCAGATCATTCTCAACAGGAAAGCTTGAGAAAGTCCCTCTGCAAGAGACTATCTCAGAGAAGCCCAACGGCAATAACAGGTTTTGGAGAGTGCTAGGATGCAGGTGTACAAAGAAGGGTATCCCAAGCATCACCCAAATCACATCAACGTGCTTTGATGTACAAACAGCTTTCCCCTGGACTCACAGCGTGGGCTGGGATGAAAGCTGTCCTTAAAACCTGTCAGATCCCCCCATACAGGTAGCTCAGCAAGTGTGAGCAACTGAGATGCATTATCATCTGCTGAAAAAGATTCATGTTTGTAACTACTGAGCCACTATGTCCTTTGGTGAAGCAAACTTTTATAAAACTCACATCAGCCGGTTTATTTTTGTTCTGGCTTACCGGTCTTTTCCAACTCTGTAACTCTGAAGCAGAGTGCAACGATGAACTCAACACTGATGCAGTTATTCTTTCATTCTTTGTCTTTGGAAAATTTTCAGTCGACTGTCTCTTTTTTTTTTTTTTTATCACCATTTCACTCTGAAAAGCCTACTGACCTCTCTATAGTTCTCTGCTTTTTTTTTTTTTTTTTTTTTTTTTTTTTTTTTTTTTTTCTCCTGGTAAGCTACAGGTAATTCATTTTACACTGCAATTTCAATGCCGTCTCCTCCTGAGTAAAAGAAAGGATCCAATTCTACTTGCAATCAAAAGACAATGCTTTTCCTCCATATAAAGCATTTACAAGTGCTACGATATAATTTAACATTTTAATGGGCAGTGAATGATGGGTACATAATACCCATTCTACCCTTTGTTCCATATATTCTGCACGTTGTACTATTGGCTGTCATTTATCAACACGTAAAGAGCATATTTTCTTTCTCTGCATCTACAAGAAACAACAAGGCTTTTTTTCAGGTTAGAATATTTTAGTGCTTTTCCACAACGCGTACGTAGGGGTTTCTTTAATAATAGTAATGTAATGACACGATTAAAAATAAACAAAACTGATCAGCCAAAAGCTCTTCTATAATCCCAAATGCAATTCTCACCAGTTTGTTTTCCTGATACCAAGACTGGCTCTTGGTATCTACCATCTGCTTTTAGAAAAAGAGAAAAAAAAAAAATTGCCTTAGCAATTTCCCTATATATGGCATTTTTATTGTTCGTGCTTTCCTCAGCAGGAAAAGCCAAGATACTTGGAAGTTTCTAAATTAATTACAAATTTGTTTTTAAGAGCTATGAGGTTTTTTCTCACCTACCGAGCAAGAGTTTTGACAGTTAAGTTTTAAGATCCACCAAGGGTTACAAGGATGGCCACTCAGCACAACTCCACAAATCAACAGTTGGTGTTTAATATATATTTCTATCAGTCAAAGGAAATCAAGCTTTATTTCCATGAACTCAAGGAATTTCCTAAAGGTCAACATTACTTTTTGTGTAATGAGGTCATCTATTATGTTATGTTGGCTCCAGCTGCTTCAGGAATAATTCACTTGGCCAATTCTTCTGTTCCAGTAGAGCAGTTAAATGAAAAAGCATGACCCACTCATTGAAAGAAAACCAGTCCACTCCTCACCTTCCTACCTGAACAGGTTCTTCCCAGTATTCCTGCACTGGGGGCTGAGTGTTACATGCCCTTTTCTATTCCAAATCCAAAAACCAGCTGCCTGACTCACGGGTTAAGCAGCACATAATGACCAGCAGATTACAGCCACATCACTCGACAAGCGTAGCGGGAGCCTTTACGAACAAACTTAAATACATTCTGCAGATTGAGGGCAAAAGTTTAGCTCAATTGTCTGACTCTTAGCAGCTAGAGCGAAGAGGAAAATTGTGTTTTTACATGAGGAAAGAAATCAGAACCAGCAATCATTCAAATGAAGTTGCTGCCAGGTGTTCCATGCTTGGAGGAAGACGCCTTTCCTCTGCATCTCCCACCAAAAATCTGCAATTGAAATGCATATTTTGTACTACTTTTCTCTTACAAGCACTTTTCTTTATATTTCGCTCTTTCTCTCCCCCTCTCATAAATGAAACAGTTAAATTCACTGATGAGAGAACACACAAATTAATTATCTTTCTTGAGAGTTCATTTCTATCAATCGCAAGCTATTAGCCAAGTCATTGCCAGCGAGTGAAAGGAGGTACGCATTTATACCGTGCCATTAGTGTGCTCCTAAAGTACAGTGGAAATGTCATCTGCGGCTGAAAAAGAAGCAGAAAAAGAAAAAAAAAAAATTAGTGACATTTCTGACAAAAGGAAACAAAGAAAATGGCTCCTTCAAGCGAAGGCAAAAACTTTTCAGGTAAACTCAGGCTTAGGTATAGAAAAGGGAAGGGCAAAAGCCAGGGTGCAAAATGCCAGCTGTGCCACTCTCCTCCCAGCCTTGCCTTGAATGTCTTACTTCAGAAGTTACACTAACATTCAACTAAAATTCCTGCTGTTGGAAATTTATTGTTACAATTACGATTGTAAGAACTTAGCCTACCTAAATAAACAGTACATGCATACTGTCCAGGAATATAAATATTTAACGAAAATGCAAAACATACAGCAAAACGAATTGCTGAATCCAATCTAACAATAATGAGGACAAAAGTCCTACCAAGTTGAAATCCATTACACGTCAACATTTGTCTCCATTAACTGCCTTCAAACACAACGAATCCTGCAGCCAAGATGCTCATTTCTTGTGGAAATGGTTAAGTACCTGTGACCTAAAGCATAAAATCTGGTCAGATTTCCTCTGATTTGCTACAGTTAGTAACAAAATCAGCTGGACTTCATTGCAAATCTTATTGTCAAAAGACAATTTTTCCCTTATTTCCCTTTCCCTTTACTTTTATATAACTGATGAAGCAAAAAGAGGAATACAAACCAAAATATTAGCCAAAAATTTAAGGAAAAAAAGGTTCAACTAAAATGCCTGACTTGACAATCGCAGTTAAAAGTTTGTCCATTTTTCTTATTCTTTGCAAACATTAAATAAAATAAGAGTTCTTAAAGCCTACCAGTTCATAGTTACTCTCTTCATCCAGCGACTGCCAGTTTTGCTTCTAAGCATTAACTGGTAAATGGTGAAGGTACACGAAGCCAGGGTCAGGAAAATTTATTTGATCACTTAACAGCTGACATTTTCTTCCATCAAGAGGGAGCCCGTCCTTCCCTTTCCCCTCTTTCAAAACAGGCAAAGGTTTTGCTCCTAATTGAATTCCACAATTCAGAAAAGTGCTTAATGTACCACAGTTATATTTTTCCAGCACTCAACTTCACTACGTGTCACAGTAGACGATGTTCTTGGTGAAAGAAAGGCTAAGAGTTCCCAAATAGACTAGAAAGGTTTTTCTGACCAGGTTAGCCGTTAATGCACCACGTACCGGGAATCTGAAGATTATCAGGTAAAAACACTCAACTGAAATTATGAGATAAACTCGAATTACGAAGTGAATCACAGATTCTTTCACGCAATTAGCGTTTTTTCATCTGCTGCACAAAGTGAACTTAAAGTCCTGCACGAACACTGCACAGAGACCACTGCCACCTTCACAGTTCACACAAAGCTTCCCACTGAAGGTGCACATTCTGCAAAACATTTTGGTCTTTTTTTCCTGCTGAGAAATTAATATATCTTCTGACTATATTAATAATTTAAGGAAAAAAAAAAAAGTCTTCCATCCTGCTCAAAATTATCACAAATAAAAGACCAACCAGTGGAAAAGCGTTTCAACTTATTTGGGGGAAGAAACATATATACTATGGGAGACTTTCAGCTTTGTCTTCAAATAAGTGACTCAAAACACTGTCCCAGACATGTCACAAATGGAAAATGTCTAATCGAAGCATCCAGTCTGGCAAAAAAAAATATTATTGGCCATGGTTCATTCAAATACTCAGGCACTTCTCTTGTGAGAGAAACAGCTGCAGATACCAAGGTGAGTGAAGAAGGAGGGGGAGGAGTAATGTGGCTCCTGGCCAAGATTCCCCTGCAGCCCATGGTGACGACCATGGTGGAGCAGGTTGTCCCCCTGCAGCCCATGGAGGTCCACGGAGGCGCAGAAATCCACTTGGAGCCCGTGAAGGACCCCACACCTGGGGAGGTGTATGCCTGAATGTGGCTGTGGCCCGTGGAGGGCCCGCTGGGACAGCCATTGTGGAGAGACTGCACTCCGTGGAAGAGAGAACCCACGCCGGAGCAGTTTCACGAAGGACTGTGGCGTATGGGTGGGACCCCACACTGGAGCAGGGGAGGGATGTGAGGAGTTCTTCCCCCAGCTGTGAAGCAGCGGCGTAAAACAACGCATGATGGACTGACCGCGACCCCCATTCCCTCTTCCCCCCTGTGCCGCTCGGGAGGGGAAGGTAGTAGAGATAATGTTAAGCTTGGGAAGAGGGAGGGGTGGGAGGAGATTATCTTGTTTCTCCGTCTCATTATCCTGCTAGTTTTAGTAATAAATGAATAGTTTTCCCCAAGTTGAGTCTGTTTTGCCCGTGACGGTAACTGTAAGGATTTCTCCCTGTCCTTATCTCAAACCTCGAGCCGTTTTTCTTATATCATCTCCCCCTGTTCTCTCAGAGTGTGGGGGGAGCGAGAGAGAGACTGCGTAGTCTGCGCCCGGTCGGGGCTGAACTACGACAGCGTTACAGTACAGGTGCTAGGTATTTATTTTTCCCACCCCATAAATTTTGGATCCGCATCTGAGCGGCAGCCATTCCTCTGAAGTGCAGGAGTTGAGATCGCACCATCATGTGTTTATTTGCATTTACACGTCTTTTTGTAGTTTTAAGTGCTTACCAATTTGTTTAATCTAAAATCAAATATTTCCTTGTTTTGCACCTAAGTACTAAAAACCCAAATATGCCTCTACCATCATAAAGCTGCTCCTGAACAATGAGAAGCTTTTTCCCAACCGCCGCAATCTGGCATCCAATGATCTCTGCAAGTCGCAAATGTAATTAGTCTGAGAAACTCATTAAGGTATCTGGAATATTAAGATGATAGCATTGTTCTGAGTAGCACGGTGCACAATCTAACACGGCAGATCGCACAGACGGCTGACACCTGTGCTGGTTTGCCATCTTGCTGACGGATACAAACAGCCACCAGTATAATTGTAAGATACATAATAGTAAAAAGGATCTGAAAATAAAATACTCATCAAATCCTCAGTTTTCTGGATGCCTGTTTGTTCATAAAGAAGCATTTTGTATATAATTACTGTATTTGAAAGAAGACCTGCACAGGTTGAGGTTTTGTTTTTATTTCTTTAAATACCACTTCAGTTTTTATGCACTGTTCTACGTGGGAGCCAACCGTGTTTTTCCTTCTGTGGAACTGACAACATAGTCCTATTGGGGTCACGGGAAACTTTATTCCTCCTCAGCTGAACATTCAGATGACATCTTCACTTTTGCTCCTCATTAGTCCAGGCTCAGAAAGTACTTTCAATGCTCTGGGGGATCTGATTAAAAATGGACAAGCTTTACGACGCCACAGCTTGCAACTGCTTTACCTCTGCTGGAAACTCTTATTTCCCTCTAGCAAATGGTGAGATATTTTTAGTTTTTAAAGAGATATGCAAAGCCCAGCAAACCTCACAGTGAAATGGTGTACCTGAAACCATATCAAATATAGAGAAAAATGTCATTTAAGATTTAAAGTTTCTTATTTGCTTTGGCTTGAGATGGAAAGTGGAAGATGAGAGATGACTCAGTTGTCATGAGATTAAAAAAAGTGTTCTGAGTTTTCATACTTTTTGGAAAAATGGAATTCTGTTTGCATACGTCAGTACTATTGGTAGAAAACAGCATAGTATCCATTCACAGAAAAGAAGAAATAATATTTTTGTGTTATATTCAGCTTCTAAAAAGAAGCTCTACCAATGAATATTTCTCCAGCACCTAATCCCTTGTATAATAATAATTTTAAAAAATTCCTCATCAAGGCTCCTCGTTTTTTTTTTTTTCATTTTGATTTTTTATTTTTATTTTTTTTTTAGTTAAAGTAATAGAAAAATAATAGCTGGTAATACACCTGCTTACAAAGACTTGGTAAGATTCAGGACTTCTTCAGTTGCCAGGACCATGTCGAAACTCACACACTGGTGGGCCGCTGACTGAGGGAACTGAAGAATTGCCATTTCAAAGAGTCAGGAAAAACTAACCTTTCATCCCTGGGACACATTTCCTATCACTCAGGTTATTATTGCAGAGAAAAAATAGAACACTGTTTACTACACAAAGTTCTCCACAAGAAAAGTTTCTGCCCTGGACCATTGGTCTTATTTAGGGAAATTACAATTTGTGGTTGACCTTTTAAAAACCTGTTCACATCATTTTACATAGAATGATTCAAGAAGCCTGGAGCGGTGCAGGTAGTTTTGTCAGAAAGTAAACTGCGAGTGTTAATGCTGCAGAGTTTGGGATTTCTTTCTCATTATTGAAATAAGCCTGGACGCATTCCACCAATCAATGCTGAAAATTAATTTCTTGTATTTCTTGGCATAAATATGTCTCATCAGCACTGACTTTTTGTACCATAACCCCAAGGTGCAAAGCATACCAGCTGATAGATGCTGACAGATTCGCAATTATTGGCAACCGATGCGATACCGTCGTGTTTTGTGAAAGCCTGCATTTTCAGAAAGCTATTAATATCTATATTATCTTTGCTGCCATTGCCTCTTGCGGTGTTAAGGCCAGTTTATCCATTTCTTCAGCTTGATCTTTCGTCTTCGAGTCGGAGGTTAGGCTTACCAGACTACAACTTTTCTATCATTACATATTCTTTCACACCAAGAAAGACACTCTCCTGCCCTACATGTCAGAGAAATTGTCCTTCAGTGAAGAACAGTCTTACAGAGTACACAGGGGTGTACTCATGAGAAAACTAACAGGATATTTTTCTTCCGTGAGAATAAATTAAACAGTTCGCAGCATAGCGCAACACTTTCTAAGCTTAAGAAAATAAAATGCTATGAAAGTATCATATTACTCTTCTCATACTAGTTTTTAAATTCTCTTTAGTGCAATATCTGTTTATTAAGGGACACAGAGATTGCCCACCCGGTTAACTTAATAATTAAATAATATATAAGCAACGCTAATCTTGCGACTCAGCTTGGGTGATATTCTGTTAGTGAAGCGTAAGTATCCACACCCTATTTGAAGGTGTTGTAAATACATAAGACTTAAGCGGATTTTTTTAACAGAGACATAGAAAGAACGTTCCAAGCAGATCTTTACAAATATAATCAAAGAATTAAATAAGCTTAAGGCTTACTCTCTCATAATAAATTTCTTAATTAAGCAAAACAATTGGCCAGATGCTATGAAAAATGTCATCTCTCTTCTATCACACTTCTGACTCTGGTCCACAATATTTTCCCCTTCCAGGACAGATCTTATTACACATTGGCTCAGTAAGATTTTCTCATGAACTTCCCCCAACATAAAAGCATTATTTATTTTGATCAGACGTACGGAGGGAAGGAGAGAGGGGGAAATTGCCAAGGAAACGAAGTCAGAAAAACCTAAGCTTTCCCCAGGCATCGGTTCATGTTAATATTTGTACCCAGTGGAAAAGGAGAGAATGTGAAAGACTGCAGAAGAGCAAAGTGCAGGAAGGAAATAAACAGTCCGTTTCTTCTTCAGAATCAAAATAAGAGAATTCCCAATTATCAGGGCTCTTCTGAAAATAAATACACATGCTTCAGTCAGATTAGGCTGTTTCTTAGCGCAGATTTGTGCTGCTTTGTCTGATACAACCAAACACAGGCGAGATTTTTCCTGCTAGAGTGGATTTGTCAGTTATGACACAAAATGTGTAGATCCTAAGAAAGCCTTATAATATAATACAGTGAAAAACACAGACTGAGGAGGAAAAGTAGGCCTGAGAAAGGGGGCTCTTTAAATATTTAGAGATTTGGTTACAAAAGATCTGCAGTTAGGTGTGTCGTGATCATACTTTTCTTCCATCCTTTTATCAACTTGATAGGACGCACTTTGTTTGAGGACTCTGAGTCTTGTGACACACACACAAAAAAATTATTTCTCTGGAGTGGCAGATAAACGAGTCTTCTCCTCTGCTACAGCCTGTCTTCCCCCGCAGGTCCTGGGTGGATTGCTGCTGGTGGGCCTGCATTTATCATCGCTACAGAAAGTCTCTTGCAGCTAATCGCCTTTAAAGAGCAGAATGAATTCACAAAGATTTTTTATTGCCCTCCCCCCCTCTATTTTGCCAGCAGTTCCATCAAACTCTTCTAAAACAAACCTGGACAAGCAACTGGCCAGTATCAGTGTTTCTCTGGTATAGATACACATATTGGGAAAAACCCAAACAAACAAACAAAAACCACTGGTGAACAAAGACTTGATGAAAGAACTACAAATACCTGCCCCGCAAGAAAGAAAAACTTACACAGTGTCAGGTTTTGATAAAAATCAAAGGAAAATAAAGCCATAAAGGACCAGATAACTCACTATAGTCTAGGCCTGGCTATATATTCTCCATCCATAAGATGTGCATTTATTTTATTTTTCACATATAGATTCCATGCAGAGTTAGGAATATTCTGTTAGCCTTCAATTTAATAAATGCATAGCCTTTTCGAAGAATTTTAGGATGAGAATTTCTTATTTAATATGATTTTATTTTGGGGTGCCATTTGCTCCGTAAAGGTTAAAGTCACTCAATCTTTAATAATAACTAATAAGTGGCTACCATACTAAGGTGGAATTTTTCTTGTCAGAGCTGCTTTAATTATTGGCTGTCCTTCTAACGCAGCTGATTGCAGAAGATGATGTTAGACACACGCTTGAGGTAAGGACAAAAACCAGCAGTATGCTATTAGCCTCCTCCTTGGTCACCTTTCTTTTATGTATATGTTTCCATTCAAGAACACATTTTTATTCCATGTTGGTAGACTGGACAATTAATCCCCAGGCACTTGCAAAAGATCTCAATTTGACAGCGGGACATACATTTATATCGGTTTTTGGAATTCGAACGCTCGCTGGATAGCCAATTCCATTCTCAGCACTTCAGTATGAGATGCGGCAAAAGTAGATTACATTTGAACTTAGCCTAGTGGGAAGCTTCTAGCACTTTTTTTTAATTTTTTTTTCTGATATTCCTAGTCTTTTGCCAACGACTCGCTTGCATGAGTGACAAAACTCTCAATTTGCAAGAACATTGATACACAGCTCGCTTTCAATCAGCGGCGGAATGCTCTAACTTCACCAATTTATTCGTGAAAACGTTAAGAGGTGCTATGATTCGTAGCACTACAATGTCACTGGAGAACTTCAAACACCCTCTCCTCCTGACTTTGAAGATGTTTTGCTGTTCAAGCTGGTGCTGCTCGGATGAAGATGAGGTACAAGATACAGAGGTGTAAGCAAGCCATGCAAATAATCAAGCTGCGGGTATTGCTTCCATGTATGTGCAATATCAGGAATATCACTTCACCACAACATCAGCAAAATTCAAGCAAGGAAAAAGGCCAGAAAACTTAATTTAGCAAACATAATTTTCATTTCCAAAGAATTATGGTTTTGTCTTTTTCAGCCCATGCTTTTAAAACTACCAGAGCCTAAAAAAAGATCTTTTCAGACACTCTACCATCTATCTAAAATCAGACAGGGCTAACCCACTCAGAAAACGAAACTCCGAAGAAAACTGTCCTCTGTATTATCCACACACCTGCAAAATTCACCCTACTCTTAAGATCAGAGCATTTGCCTGAATTTGGCATTCTGGGGGTTTGCTTTTATTTGGGTTTTTTTTTTTTGTTTTTGTTTTTGTTTTTTAATGGATAACTAAAGAGTTTTGCAATCCACTTTATTTCTTAGCTTCCCAAGTTATAATTTCATGTACCCAACATACAACAAATCTCACCCTACAAGGATAAGGAAGAAGCTGTATCTTTTCTCAAAAATATATAAAAAAAAGGCAAAAGTAATGCAGAACACTAAGGGAGCAACACTTTCTCCAAGATGTCAAAAACAGATTTTTAGGAGGTTCATAATATTAGTCAGTTTTTATTTAAAGAAGAAGATTATTTCAAGGCCACTCATTTCAGGAAAAAATGTAAGTTTATTTCCTGTCAGTGTTTCAAATATCATACCAGCTTGGGGATTAGAAGACATTTATTTTAGTATAGCAAGTATATAGACCTGTATTTTTCATATCAAAAAGATTATAGATTCTGCTTGGCTACCCCTTCTTAGGTTTATGTATAATATCCTAAATCATACTTTCAAGGTTACCAACAGCAACGCTGAAGGTATCATCTACGTTCAGCACTTTGTACTTTGATTTTCAGATTACGAAAGCACTGACACAAAAATACAATAGCTAAATACTGAAGAAATCATTGATCAAGAATCTGAAGCAATGCCAGATCTGGTTTCTGTCTTAGACCACAACATTCCTGCCCTGTTCCTTTCCCACATCGCCTGTTTCTGAGTACAGCGTTCCTACCGCTGCTGGAACAAGACAACCCACGTAGCTGATGAGGATAGCTTTTTTTTTTTTTTAAGGTAATGTATTTGAACCAAAGTAAATTACAAGGTTCATTTACTATCTATTTCCTTGTTAAGTGACTCAGTTCAAATCCTTTCACATTTTAATTTTCATCTGAGCTATGCAGTGGCTGGGTATTCTTCACTTTCAGGGATTTTTTTAGATTGAGTCATAGAAGTAAATGGTGTGCAATGCCAATCTATAAAACAGTTTTCCTGTATGATTCACACGCATATTTACACCATTCACATATCCCATTACGGCTGGTAAATTAACATGAGTTTACAAAATGTGGTGTTTACTCCTGAGAACGTATGGAGGAAGGTTGGGGGGGGAAAAAAAAAAAAATAAAAAAAAAAATCTATAAACCACTCAATCTCAGAGCACAAACTTATTTCCTGGATGATTTCAAGTCATCCCATCCACCAGCCACATTCATATTTTATCTAAATTTAAAATATACTGTGCTTTTACAGAATGAGCGCATCACTAACTCAGTCACAATTACATTCGTGTACTTGTGTGTGCATTTACTTTTAATGACTAAAATAAAAGAAAAAAGGAGGAACCACATTTATTAAGTGCCTGCTTAACACAAAAACCAGCCTGAAACTGCTGAAGTACTCTCTGGGTTGCACAAGTCACGTTCCTGGTAATCAAAATTAAAAATACTGCTTTTTCAGTTACGTCAGATTTAAAGAATTAGTTATTATATCATGTTAATTTCTACTTTATTCTTAGATGTAGAATATTAATAGCTCATTAAAAAGCTGTAAACATGCATTGTGACAAAATAGAAGTAAATTCATACAGGGATTGAACCTAAAGCGGGTTGTAACCAGATTTTGGGGAGGTGTGGGGAGGTGGGTGAGAGAAGCTTTTCTCAACCTCTAAAGAACAGATGAGCGTGTGAAGTTAAACTGCAAATCTTGGTGAGGTTTATTATTAGCAAAAGTACTGGGTTTATTTTTTGACAAAAGGCCATGAGGAGAAAAAGCAAGAGAAGTAAAGGAATACAGACAGAGATTCAGACAGAGATTATGTATTAATGAAAGAACCTGAAAGCCAAACCCAGCATCTTCTAGGGCACGTCAATCTTTCCATGTCAACAAAAGACACACATAAATTAGAGCCTAAAAACCAGGATGTCTTCTAATCACATCTTCACCCAGCTTTCCATCCAACCGCCTTCAAAAGCTGGACCTGTCTCTGATCTACCACAGAAACACACTCAAATTGCCAAAAAAAAAAAATCCAGTCTTGCACGTTGTGTAAGAGAATAGACAAGGGAGTACAGCAGCAGTGGCTACAGACAAAAATAGAGCCTATGCTGCAGATAAAAATCCATTTCTAAGATGTTGTCAAGGGAATGATATATGTAATTAAGGTCAAATACAGTAGAACTTATATTTAAGAGAGATACAATAGGGGAGTTCAAAGTCTGGGATAATTCACTGACACGTTTCACTAGGAAAATAGAGACCAGAGGAGAGTCCAACAATAGTTACTTCACAATAACAGAAGCCACAAATACCTTCTGTAAGCCTTATAGTTTAAATATCCTTGCCCTAAAGATACAGTGTACCAACAGCATTTAGATTTTGGGCAAAACCGAAGTAAAAGCTGGCCTGTGTTATTCAACCACTTTCAGCTAGCACATACTGAAATGCCTCTGCAATCACTAAAAGTATTTCAGCTACTTTTCTTTATCCGATGAATGCATTTTTGAAATCTGCCAAAATTTAAAACTAGGATTACAGTAGCAGATCTCTCTCCCTGCCCTTGAGGCTACCCCAAGAAAAATCAGCTGTAGTCTTCACCTCCAGGTAGCTGCTTCCCACCTTCACCCAACTAAAGATTACAGTTGGCAATTTAAATTTATCAGCAACTGACGTCTGTACACCTTAAAAAAAAAAACCAAACAAAATAAAAAAACAAAACACACAACCAAAAAACAAACACCCAACTATGGTATGAAATGGAGCAGGTCAAAATTTCTACAAAATGTGTAATTCCTTTAGGAAAGGCAGGCAGCTGGGCATGTAGCTGAAGGTTGGGAGCAGGGCAGCACGGGTAAAGGCAGCCCAGCCAGAAACCTCAGCATTTAGAGCGCTGCATTTGTTTCATCCTCCCTTTCCCATCTTTTGACTGACCTTTGTAGTTTGCTGCTGCAGAGTTGAGTGGATTTTTCTCTTTTTTTTTTTTTTTTTTTT
>WHYT01017801.1:283422-306532 GCA_009806455.1 Tetrax tetrax
AAAAAAAAGGTAAAAAAAAAAAAAAAAAAAGGAAAAGTCTTTCTTGGTATGTCCAGGAAGGCATTTCTGCAGAAAGCAAAAGAGGGCATCAGCAAGCAGACAGTCTGATGATCTAAGTCACAATCTGAGATGCAAGACAGGTATTTGTTTCTTGTTCGTCCTGAATCAAAACAGAGCATCCCAGCAAGAGCCTTAATCACCAGCGACCCTTCTCTGTAACTTACTTTATAAAGGGTCTTGACAGAAGCTTAAAAAAAAATATATTGTTCAACCTCAACAACTTCTGCCTGCACCTCCCTACCACTATTGCAATACTTTTCTGTGGAGCTTCATATTTATAAACCTTGTTAAGCTCCTTTTCTATTTATTTAGTACAATTCCCCTCCCTGCTACAGTCCACAGCTCTTCAGAGAAGTGAGAGTAAAGGTGCAGAGAGACCACCTTGGGTTGTCTTTGCCAGTAAACTCTTTCACAACTGGAAGTCTCTTTTTTTTTTATTTTAAAGGATGCTTATTCCTACATGGAAATCAATTATTTATGTACAAACCTTTAAAAGAAGACCAGGAAGTCAATTCACATTAGCTTAACCCCAGCACACGCAATTTGAAGACTTTACTATTCACATTAGCTCTTCAGAACAGACAGTATTTCTGCCATTTTATGTTGGTGTACTTGCACAGTAGTCAAGATGCTTTAACAAGCTGTTTCATCTAGTAATCTCACGGCTTCAGAATCAGAGTGAAAATTATGGACCTGGTAAAGTGGGTAATAAGACACATTTATATTTTGGTTTTATTAAGGCATATTTCCCACTGAGATGAATATTCTATTTTTCCACAGGGATAATGTTTCACAGCTATCAAGAAAAATGGTTTTTATGAGCACTACGCTGTGCGAACTGTCATAATATATATGGTTATTTTCATGTTTAAACCTAATTCTTTTCCTATGTTTCTTAGTCATAACAGATTTGAGGATGCTCCCCTTTACAGCACACACCAATCTCTACGCATCCCCAGCTCCTTTTTCCAGATACGATTTCTCAGAAAGAGGGAGAGGACTATATTTATTACAAACAGCGTGAGTACGTCCTGACTGAGCAGGCAGCAGCCATGTGACGCACGAAGATAAAAGAATAATCCACTGACTACCTTGAAATACTAGAGCATATTTACCTTGTGTTTAATTATCAGCTTCAAGCTTTTAAGTACCAAAAGCATCTGCATACATCAAAGCATTATGCAAACTACTCCCCAGTTTCTTAGGTATTTGTATAAAAATATGTTGTAGGAAACCCCATGCCTATTTTTTTCCACCAAGCTCTGTTTACTCGTTGTGCTCAAGAAATCATCACGACTTTTGGTTTTTACTTCGTTGCTCCTCAACATCTGTGAACTCCCTGTTTCCATCTGCATCAATCTCTACCACGCAATAGGGCACCTCTGTCTTTATTTGGGACAATGAACTGTGCTCATGCTTAGTCAGCAATATTTTGAACTCTTTGAGGAGGCAGAAAAAAAATAGTCCTTCCCTGCCTAACAGCATTTGCCACTTTTAAACAACATCATAGGAGGACGGGGAAAAAAAAGAAACTCAAAACTGTAGGAAAGAAGCAGCACATTTCTTCTCAATAAACCGTTGAGTAGTCATTCTGTGCAATGGTTGGGTCAAATAAGCTCGTGAGGACAGAGAGCATCAGGTCTGGCAGGACAGCTCTGCATTCAGCAGCACATCCCAGCTGATGCAGGACAGTGGGATGCCTTCAGCTCCTGTGCATCAGACACTTGCCTCCCTTCTCCTCCTCTTTTTTTTGGGGGGATCACCTCTTCCTGGTGTAAAGAAGGCATTTTTGCTCTTCAGCTTTGTGGAATCTTTAGCATCTTCTCTCTTTCTCTTGGTATTAACTCTTTGATGTTAGTGATAGGACAGACATTGCTCTCAGGAGGCAGAAGGGAAGACAGTGTTTGCAATTAAGAATTATGACAGGACAATAGCGAAAACCATTTCCTTAAACAGCCAACAAAACAGATTTCATCAGAGGTAAAAAGGTGTCAGAGTTTAAGAGATTTAGCAGAATTCAAAAGCAAGTCCATAGGACAGAAATGGAAGCTGCTAGGAGACGTAAATGAAATAATCTTAGATAATTCCCTTTCACCTGCCAAGAGGGAGAAACCTATAAAAAATATTGTACACCTTTAAAAGGTATTGTTGGATTGTATAATGGTTAGCCATCAGCCATTTTCACATCTTATCCTCACCAAAACACGCAATCTTTTTTGACAATTGCTAGCCCTTGATAACCACCTGCTTGGATATTTATTCAAACGACCACATCATATCCCATCTCCCTTTTGCTGAATTCATAGCTATTTGCTAATGTAGATCCATAGAGTCCAAAAACTATGCTAAACCAACCACCTGAAAGAATAACTAATTTAAAATGCACTATCTACTTTTAGCTTGTATCGTTTCGCTGCTTACTGTTAAGTCAGACGGAAGGCCCCTAAACCCAAATCTTGTCTCCAGCCTTATCACCTTACCTAATAAAAGATCATGTTTCTATTCACAGATTTCCCTCTATTATAGGTTCAGAAATTGAAGACTACAGCAACACTACTATCGTATCAATACATATGTTAACAACAACATTTTCTCTGTAACTGCAGCTTCTTAATAAACAAACTACATCTAAATCAAATTTAGGTCTTCACTATTCCTCCGTCAAAAATTTAATGTTTTCCATCAGTTAAATTCTTAAATGTATGATGTTAACTGCACACTGATCTTGCCAACCTTTCTCAATTTCTGGACAGCAACAAATTGTTTATTTCTAATCTCGTTATGAAGTTTAGGATCATAAAACCCATGATTGCATTGGTCTGAAAATTCAGTGTAGGCCTGAGGCACCGATCCGCTAGATATATTAGATTACATTTCCCTTTTGCAATCGTTCATTTCTACTTTTAACACTGCTCATAGAACAAGGTCCTGAAATCCATTTTTAATTGCTTATGTTTAGGGTTTCTTTCTCAGTGTGACATGAATCAATCTTGCTATCATAACGTCAGCAAAGAGAAAATGTCCATTACCATAGTTTACAGAGAAACATTATTTTTCTGAAACTAGAAGCCACTGACATTTACGCCTAGTAAACAGCCTTGATTTAGAAAAGAGAAATAGTAATACATGTGTCACATTATATAGGTGACATTAGCTGAAGCTCACTTTGGTAGAAAATTTAAGGAGGAGCAGGCAAGGAATAATGTCTTATTTCCTCTTTTCTATATTGTTTTAATTAGCTGAATGGAGCTACTAGTGCATCTAGGTGGTATAAACCAGTTTATTTTAACTAAATCTCCAAAACGTGGCTAGCACAGATGACATATTGGTCTTATCAGAGGTTTGTGGTGATACAAATTACCTGACAGCTTAACCGTGGGCCTCAAGGAAGTGTTGGAATCACAGGCCAACAAGAAAACAAGCGATCAGGCACGTAGATGCCTAAAAGACAGACCTACAGAAAAGTCCTATTGGACACCTAAAGCACAGGACAATAAAGCGACTTCTCATTTTTCCTTACCGGTTTAGTTAAAGCAATACAAAGTAAAACTCTTCTCAAGAAAGATCACAGAATGGTTGAGGTTGGAAAGTACCTCTGGAGGTCATCTTGTCCAACCCCCTGCTCGAGATCAATATCAATATTCTTTCAAATTATCAGTCCCTGGAAGTTTCAGAAAGTGTAAGATTTAAAACTAACATTACAAAAATACAGCTTGCTGAGAAAACGTGCTCTCTAGTCTATTTTCTTCCATTATCCTACCCTCCCCAAGAGATGCATAGTTGTTTTGATGTTAGTGGAAGACCCAACTGGGAAGAGAAATCTTGTTAATCAGGTCTTCAGCGCTCACCCTTTTAAAGACTCTATGCTAAAAATAAAAATGAATACTCAGAAATGAACTTGATATAATTATGAGGGTGCTAGAGGAGAAGTTAAAGAACAAAAATCAGCAAAAATGAGTAACAAAAAATGTCCCAATAAAATTAAAATCCAAAGGACGTCTTTACAGGGAATAAATGCCTCCTCAAAACAGCTTGGGGAAAAGAAAATTTCTCATTCTACAAATGGATCAGGCATCCACGCAGCATTAGGTAGCCTCCGAGAACTGGGTCCCTACAGACAGAAGACCAGAAGTAGTAAGAGATTTTATATATAAACTGCAAAATGGATGTTATAAGCATAGCTATTGCCATCCTATACCAGCTAGGGATAATTCAATTCCAGGAGCATACTCAGGAAGCCGTACAGGGGGACACTGTGTGGGAACCCACACATGCCTGTGTTTGAAGGGAAGTGCTTAAAAAGCACTTTGAAGAGGAAAAACGAAAGTTGCAATATATGTTTTCTATTTTGAGGGGTACACAGGGTCATTATCTCACATTAGAGACACTGGCAGGTACATTTCCTCTCCAAACACCGTTCCAGTTCTAGAAAGGTATCAGCTGGCTTGGAAGGATTCAAACAAGAAAACACAAATACCACATTGGAGCTAATTAAATAGATACAGGGTTAATAAAGGGGACAAAAAGTGAGAATAATAATGCTGTTCAGAACGATTTCGAGCATATAAAGAGACAAACAAGACAAGATGCCAAGGGAAACAAGGGCTATACACTACAGCACTGGCATGAAGACAAATTAAAGAAAAAGTTAAGCATAATATTAGGAAAAACTGCACAAAAGAGTTTCCCCAAAGGTGAAAGCTTTGTCACTTCAATCACTTAAAAACTGTACGGAAAAAGCATATATTGCTAGAAAAATCAGACGGGCACAGACTGATACACAGCAGATGACTTGATGGACTCCTCTCCATTGAGGATTCCTCAGTCAACACAAAAAAACAACACAGTAGAAAAATGTAAAGCTCCCAGCCTGGACTTTTTTTTTTTTTTTGGGGTCAATTTTAGATGCTCCTTTGCAGAAGAATAGGGAGGGAGAATGGTAAAGCTCAGCTCCCTTGCGATAGAGTTTCTTCAACTTTAGGTAAAATTAAATATAAATATAGAAATTGTCCTTATAAACTTTTAAATGAAATCTCAAATTTGAGATTAAGACGTACTAAGCCTTTACCCAATTTTCTGCTAAAGGAGATCTTTTCAAGCTCAGGTGTGTCAAGACAGAGATATCTGCTTCTATCACAAACTAATTTGAGCCAGCATTTCTAGCTCTGTCGAGCACAGAGATTAGATAGCCCAGGCAATTTTTTATAACAGGTCCCAAGCTAGAGGGGTACGATTGCTCTTGCTGAGATTTATGGAAAGTCATTACTGATTAGTATTACTGATTAGCAACGATTAGTACTCCTGTAACGAAAAGTCTTATTCTACAGTACATGGTTACAAAATATCAATTACAGCCAGGGAATGGGTGGTTTTACACATTTTCTTACTCATTTCTAGAGGGAAAGATCAAAGCTACATCATTCAGTGCCACCATCCTGAAAAGCTGAAAGGAAATTTTTGTAGAAACTTCATTGCTTCCACAAAGTCTGCGCTTTATTTTCCCATTTCTTAAAATACTACACATCTTCATAGGCATGTAAAGCTGTTTAGGAGAGTTAAATGTGCCAGGCTATAACTGCTGTACTAATTATAACTGTTCTTTGAATTTAGGAAGGCTACATGTTTATCCAACGTGAAATTATACATCATCACATAGAAAACTACACTTGTTGCAGACAGTGGCTAGCTAAATTGATCAGCTCCAGTATTTTCTCACTTTTCAATTAATTCCATTATAATTATAATGTGATTTTTTTCACAATGTTTCTGCTGGGTCACTGAGCACAACTTATGCAATCTATGGGATAGCTGTACAGTAGGGATCTGCCACAAGAACAGCTCATGGATTTGGGAAAATATGCACAAACTAATTTTGGATCTCAGCAGAAATTAGCTGAAGAAGCTACTTCAAGTTTCAAGTAGTCCTGAGCATCCCCCAGAGGCAAGTACTTCGTCATCCAGGGACTTAATCACTAGAAAAATTAGGTGTTTAGGAGCATTAAGCAGGTCTGAGATACCAGAGAAATTTTCTGAGATGTTCTCAGTTTTTAACATGTGCATCACTTACATCCTTTTTGGAAGAAGCAAAGTTCTTTAAAACAAACTGAAAGAACATTTGCAAATAAATAATTTACTTTTTGTTTTGACCAGGAAAACAAGGAAACTAAATGTCATTTAGTAACAAGTCATTCACATTTGCCTTCCAAAAGGCAGAGCACCTACATATGTAAATAGGAAAGGGTGAACTGTGCTCTTCCTTGGAAGAGAATGAAAATTTTTCAAAGTTCATGGATTAGGCAGCAAATGTGGATCAAAAAATCTTCTTCTAGATATGTAACTTGCCAAAATTCTTTTCCAAGGAGTAACAAAATAAATCTATTTACATGAGGCATAGCTAAAAAGTGACTTTGCAAGATAAAATGAATTGCAAATTCATTGTTTGTTCATCTTCTCGGAGCAAAACTATAAGCCTGTAGGCTTACACACTCTGCTTCACCTTGCACATACACTTTAGTTTAAGAAGTGCAACGCTAGCAAAAAAAAATCTAATCAGGACTTGTTCTGCATTGATTTTCTTTTCTGAGAGGTCAGATGTCATGTTTTCTGAACACAATTCTAATCATGTCATGCAGATATATAATTTCCTTGGTCTGCAAAAGAACTTCAGTGCAAGAACACGATCAGGACAGCTGTGCCTGCTTGCCATCTTCCAAAGAGAAATTCAGTACTCAAAAAAAAAAAAAAAAGATTTTTATGCAATCTTATCTTTATTATCCACAGTCACATTTCCTACATACTTGCACATTCGTAACAATTTTTTCTGAAGCATATAATTTGCTTTTTCAACTGAAAGCGCCTTTACAAGCACTTCACATGTTCTTACCTAGGACTTGTTGATTCCTTTCAATTCACTTCAGGGCCAAATGTCCAAAGGTGACAGAATGGACAGAAAAGACTAAAAAAATATTAATTTTTTTTTTTTTTAAGGTCTGATAAGAAAATAACTCCTTTGGGCCCAAAGCACACTTCCTCTAAGACAGAGGGAGCCATGGGATTTGTAAGGCAATAAAGAATAAGAATGAAAATTAACATGTGCATTAGCTCAGTTTAATTAAAAATACACCAAAGTCCTGCGCAAGTGTTGCAGCTGCTGGGGGTGTGTATTCACAGGCTGAAGCAGAACAGACTTCAAGTGGTTCTGAGCCAATAATCTTCATATTTTGCTCTAGCTCCGGTTATTCAGAGGTCAACTTTAGAAACTTCAAGACTAAAACTGTGAATATGCATCTTTGACTGATACCACCAGCTGAGGCTCGCCTGTCTAGGTCTTTTGGGTATGGGGTTTTCACATGACATTCCAGGTGTACAAAAATCAAAAATAAACTTATTTGCTTGTGGTTCCTTGCCAATTTAACCAAAACCAATTTATATTTCAACAAAATCTGTGTTAAAGGAAATGCCATATATCTTTATTTTCCCCTTTCAGCAGATATTGGGGCTGACAATGAATAGCTTTATAGCCTTTTCTGATCATAGCGTGCTTCTTTCATCCTTATTCCAAAATATATACCTCATTTTGTAACGCATTGTTTTAATTCCTTTTTGTTTTGACCTAGCCCTGCCTAGGTCACATATAAATCCCAAAATATATTCACCTGCTGCCCAGTAAAGCAAGTCCCTAATCAAAAAAACAGGCAATCTCTAAACAGAAATCTTCCAAAGAGGAAGGACAGCCAACATGTGAGCAGAAACACTATTATCTCCTGGCTTTTACTTATCATTTCCAGAAACATTTTAGACTATGCTTTAAGTTGTCAAGAACTCTATCAAAGACCAAGCATCCTAAGCTTCAGAGAAGAATTAATGCCAGACCAGCAATGCATGTTCTTGTCCTGCCACTGAGGAGTTCAAATATTTATTTCTTGCCTTCTCATTATTTTGCTACCGTTAACATTTTCTTAGAAACTTTAATGGTTAGGCATTCAACATGTTCACTTTAAATACCCAAGATGAGCAGGAATTCAGCTTGTACATCACTTAGCTCATGTAAGCAAAGCAAAAACTCCTCTGGTTTGTTTGGTTTGCAATCTGATTAAAACCTTTTCTGCTTATCCTTGCAACCTTCAGTATTACGTAGATGCCTATTTAGTGTCTTTGCTGTGATTTAACTGTCCACAAACATGCAACCTCAATAATGCCATGCTCCCAGAAAAAAATTTATTCTGTCAGCAGAGGAGAAAAAGCCTTTCACGGGCTCCCAAGATGCTCATGTAATTGAATTAATATCTATATCTAAGCTATAGCAACATATAAGCTGTTGTAAGTGCGACCCAGACTCTGTGGTGGCATGGAAACTGGAGTGAGCACGAGGACCCTGCAGCCACCAAAATCTCGCTCACAGTGGCCAAAGGCTCACTGCTTGCAGGAAGCACTGCTTCAGCAACTTTTCAGATCCTATTGAAGTCTGATCCTGTACTGAAAAAAGGCTCTCATCCCCAGGATCACAAATTATTAGTAAGAAAGGAAAGTTTTAGAAGAGAGTTTGCTTTATAAATTTTTTTTTTTTTAAGACATTGTTGTCATCAACAGGAAGAGATGTCTTGCTGGTAATGAATATACTAACTACAGAGTTAATGGCTAATTTTGAGTGTAATATGTTTTTATTTTCAAAATAACTTCCCCTACCCCCCCAAAAATTCTCAAGACTGAGTCAGGATTTCCAAATTCTCTTTTGTTATTATCCCCATCATTTATCACCTTAGTGCTCAATGTGTTCATGATGGCAACAAAAACCTACCAACTGTCTGCAGCTGATCTATTAGATCTATTCACTGCCACCCCCCCAAGGACAGAGTTTCTGAGAGCCTTCTCTTGCAAAGTTTGACCATGAATCCTGATTTCAGTTCCACTGGAATCTCAAGAGACCAAAATAATTTGGTGCCTCTGTGAAATGACAAGAGCGTTTGTGTCAAGGTCTTGAGCTGGTTCTAAAAGTCCTCTAAAGCAGGCAGAACTCTTTCCCTCCTTTCAACTTGTCACAGATGTACATTCTCCCATATCACAGGAGAAAGTCTAGGTTATCATCATCAGATTCTAGCAGTGACTGGTAAAATAGGAACCCATCCCTCCTATATTCCTCTTCCTTTGGAAGGGAAAATATCAAGAAACATCCATCAGGTAGATAAAAACATTAATAATGTCTGAGAAATACCTTTCAACATGTGAAAATTGCCTGTATCCTCTTAATGCTTTTTCCAAGTAAACATCACCATTTCTGAAGTTAAATTTGACAGATAACTAATTTTGTTATTTGTGTGACTGTGACATCCAGGTACTTAGCATGACTGCTTTCTCAGATGATAGAAAAATGTTACTTTGATTTTATGAAATTCAGTACACAGACATAAGAAACCTGTAACCAACTTAGATCACTTCTTTATTATTTCTCCCCATCTGATTTCATGTTTGAGAAGAATAACTAAAGCTTTTTGCAAACAGCTTACAGACTGCAAGCATATGGGATGTCTTTGAGGAAAGGGTGCCAGGTATAGCCATATGTTGCGTTGCAATAGCAAATATATCACACTCTGAGAACACGTCTTTCACGACTGAGATTATAGATTTATTTTTCTTTCCATTATCAGATATCAGATCTAGCTCTTATTTTGTGAATGGTGGTTTAGCAAACCTAGAACAGCTTCATCCTCTAGGCACTGACTGTGCAGGGCATTCAAGAATCACATGCCCTCATTTTGAGAAATCAACAGTTTTAATGAATGTCTTCCTTAAAACGAATGATATTTTAGAACATGAAATAGCTTATCTCCTAATTTCCATACATTCAATATTTTGTCTTCAAATAGTCTGCAAATGTACACAGTTCATGACCACCAAATGAAATCACTGTTGTAACTTCTCAGGTTTTAGTATTTTCCATTCAGCAAAGCCAGAGTCCTACCCTATACAACTTTATCTCCAGAATTTGTGTAGCAGTTGTCATCATACCACCCTTAACTGATCAGATGTTTTCATTTTCATGACATTCTGTGAAGTGGGGAAGTAAAACACCTGTATCATGGCTGGATCAGCACATTATAAATTCAATTTAGTGATTTACCCAAGGTTATGAGACACAACCAAGGCAAAAATCAATGCCCTCGCTCCCACTGCAGTGGGAGTTTCTATTAGAATCATATTTTGCTTTTCAGCCAGCTTCAGCTCTATTTTCCTAACCATGAATAGGTCATCTGTTTGAAGAATAAGCCACAGACGCAGGCTCTCATCACTTCTTAAGAGTGCACCCACAGATCAAAGTCATGGACTGCTGAAATTCATAGGTCCTACCAAGCCATCAATACTCATTTCCAGCAGGCCTTGAACGCCTGTTATCATCATCATCTAGGCAGTCCTTTGGTCCCTCATGTCTACTAGCACTTCCACGCTCTAAACAAGACATTTTCCTTTCTAGTTGTTCAGTAATTATTGACTGGATTAGCTCTTCACATTAATCTCTTCTGTACCATTCAGACCTTATAAATACCAATACAACTCTAAATACAGCTTTTTTCAGTTTATGCAAACGGAAGTCAAGAACTTTCATCTGATAGGGCTGCCATAGGTTGGATTTTTCAGCAAAATTTGAGTTATCTTATCTAGAAATTTGTCCTCACTTTTCAAAGGCCTACCACAGTGACATTTTTACCCTATCTTTCTTTTTATCATTTGTAGTTCAAGAAAGGAAGCTTCTATAACTTTTGTTCCTAGAGATCAACTGCTGGGTGGGATGCCAGCTTATGGGCTGCCTAAGAAGTTCATCTACAATACCTGCTACAGGATGCTGACAGTTTAAGAATCCCTTTGAGGTCCATATAGACACATTTTGGAGACCAGAAATTGCATTTTAGGAACCTGAGATTAAAAACAAGATAACTAGATAAGAGTTTCTACTTCCACCTACTTCTGCGTGATTTGTTTAGTTTTGGTTTTGTTTTTCCTTTAAGACCTGAGTGAGCAATGCCTCAGTATAGCAATGAGTTGCTTTCTCTTGACACACATCAACATTCAAACAAAATATTTAACTGTAAATACATTCCTAGCAGGGACATTAAGCATGAAACAATAATTCATCTTGATTATTCATTAAATTTGAAGCCTAGTAACCTGTGGGGTTCAGAGCGAAGTTATATCTAATTCTCAAAAAAACCCCAAAACTATGCATCTTAGAGAACTGCCTTCCAGACAATGCAAGACATGTTTCACTTTATCATTGATACTTCAGTTACACTGTGATAAGCAAACAAAATTTTGAAGAGTCATAAGAAAAAATACATCACATTATCTGTAAATAAACTATTCCAGTTGACAGACTGCTATTCACAGGGTTCTGTAAGCAGCACTAATTAGTGACAGATAATTAAATAATTTATCATTCCTTTAGCAACTGTACTAAAACGGTCTTAGAGACTGGGTGCACACATATGCAGGAAGATATCTTTTAGGCTGGTTTGCTGCCCTGAGATATTTTAGAAAGGATAAAAGTCACAAGATCCTGCCTTTCAAAGGAACAGACTTAAAAAGAAAAGGTACTCAGTGAAAATTAGAAAGAGAATGTCTCTAAAATATTCAGTTCTTCATTTATTTTTTTCCCCTACTACCCACTGGTGAAAGTTTCCCTTAAAGTTTATCTGACAAACCTTATTCACCCGAAACAGATTCTTTAAATTGAGTGAGGCTGGTTTTGCAAAAATTTTATTTCTTGTGTAAATACCACCTTTCTGAGCATGCTCTTTGAAGTATTTAAGCAAATTTCTTTCTTCAAATACATTCATATGACACCCTGTCAAGGCCTTTGTTTGGATTCACTCAACTTCTTGCATACTTTACAGAACTTTGAGCTGTTCTAAGTTAAGCAGATGTTTATTTTGCCACTTGCTTTCATTAACAGAAATGTGAATGAAAAACCGTGTAATTGTTTCTGTTTAAAAATACAAAACTTCTTATATGAAGGGTAAGGTTGCTTTTTTTTCTCATCCTCAAGAAGGACAAAAAAAAATGAGCCTAGAGTCATGCATTCATTAATTGTTCCTGTGCATAACAGATGCAGAGCTTTTTTGCAAAAATATATTCATAAATCCAAATGCATTAAAACCCACAAAGTTTTAATTTATTCTTACTACATTTTTCAACATGAGATTTAAGTTGGAGTCTTTACTTTCTAAAAATACCTTAAACTCTTCTACAAACCAGAAATTTTACAAGCTAATATCATTACCACCATCATTCTAAAATTGCTTAATTTCCAAGTATAAAATGCTACTAATTGTAACAAATTGCATATTTCTTTTAATGAACAAATTCCACTCAGTGAGCAGAATATTTTCAATAGAATACACTGACCTCTTAAAACATGCCATTAAGATAAAACACATGGAATTTCCTGCCCAGAGTGCCTCATAATTTGTAGTAATATTAAAAATAGAGATAAAGTGCCTTAAGGGAATTATCTCATCTGCTGTTTGTATTTGCTTGCATTGCATAATAAGCTTTTAAGATATACTCAAAAGAATGATCAAAATCAACACTGTCCCAGGTTGCCCAGAGAGGCGGTGGATGCCCCATCCCTGGAAACATTCCAGGCCAGGTTGGTTGAGGCTCTGAGCAACCCGATGTGGTTGGAGATGTCCCTGCTCCTTGCAGGGGGGTTGGACTGGGTTGGACTTTGAAGGTCCCTTCCAACCCAAACCATTCTATGATTCTAATAATTGGACACCTGAAGAAAAACAAGCAGTGGTACTACTTTCTCCCTACCCATATAATGCCTTTTATAACTGGTTCCAGTTCTCAGTATGAACAGTTGGATATTATTACAATGCAAATAATATCCACAATAATTAATAATAATTACTAAAGCATAATAAACCTTGTTTTGCAGTTATGTCTATGGACTCAGTGAGCAGGTTAAAATAACAGATAGACACATATGGGCAGATATCAGTTGCAGCAACTACCAGTGACCTCATATAGTGTGTAATTCAATTGGGAAATATTAGCAGTCAAAGTATTGATTATAATTGCAGTCTGGAAACTATTTGCACTTTTCACATTAAGCTACCTCTGTTTTTTCAACAATAAGCATTAATCATCAGGATAATACGGGAAAAGATCCTATTTCATCAGTCACATAAACAGAGTTGAAATATAAAGATTAATTCTGGCATCACAATGCAGAAACAAAATAAATCTTATTTTCCATCTTTGTCACAAAACAGGGTGACTAAGAAAAGCAAAGAAAAAAACAAGACATGAAGTTAGAACGTTGACTTCTTCAGACATAGTCATTCCAGTAATTTCAAAGGAATCCAAACCATGCTGTTACAAAATAGAAAGTGGTGTACACTTTTAAAGCAAAGACCTTCTCACTCCCTGAGAAGAAAACATTCCTCTGCAAAACATCAGAAGCTTCATTTTGGGAAGTAGAATCCTAAGAAATTTGGGGTTACTTCCTACTGTCCTTCTTGCTGGTCAAGATACTGAGGAAGAACATAGAAACAACTTGCTTCCACATCAGAAATATAATTTTTAAATGAAATTAGATGTTTCATAGTTGAGCATCTCAGGAACGCCAAACAAAATGTGCCTTGGGGATGCCTCCTGTATGTCAGAAGTGACAAGATTCAATCATGCAGCCTCATGCAGAGGCTGGGAAAACCCAACATTTACACGCCATTGCTACAGCTTTCTGGAGAGTGAGCAGGATGCCGCAAGTTCACTCTCATTGCTGGGACAACCCAAAAGTTAATGTAAAAAAGCGGCACAGCTGCCAGAAAAGAAGCCACTTCTCTGAACATAGAAGTGGCTTAATTAGACAGCCTTAAGATGCTTTATACACTGCTTAATTTAATCACATCAGTAGTAGAGCAGCAGGTGTTGATCCTGAATTAAACCAGATGCCAGCCTGAAATACAAAGGTTTTCCCTCGTGTATTCAAACTGAAAACTACAGAAACCTGATTTCTAAGTATTTTAGTATGGACTTGACTTCAAAGAATTAAGAAATTTCTTTAGCAATGATGATTTGCTGCAGAACAATGCACAGATGCTGCTTGGTTGCGTCAGGCGGTTGTGTGACAACGTCTCTTTCAAACAGATGTGATTTTTTTTTTTTTTGATCTGAAAAAAAAACAACCAAGTCCTGCAACTCCTGGATAAACTTAAATGTGTAAGGTGACATACAGATTATTTCCTTCTCTGCTCTGAAGTAGTGAAATTTCTATGATATTAAGACAATTGCATATCCTTTACATGTGATTTTAATCCATTAATCCACCATGTCCTTCTCACAAAGCATGCTAAAAATCAAAGTGCAGAGTCTTCATCTCTTCACAGCCCTCCCTTTCGCTATCTAAAAGGTTAAGAAAAAGCAAACATGCTATTTTATATACCCCATAAGACTCTACACTGCCTTCTGCGAGTGGACACAAGCTGCTTCTGTGCTCTGCACAGTTGCCGACTGCCCAGCTCATAGCCAGCACTGATCAGACACCACAACACAGCATCCCGTGCCCTGCCAAGCCCAAAATGATAACCCTTCCTCCTAGCAACCTCAGCTTCCACTAGAAAGCAGTAAATGCACACTTACTGTATTTTCAGTGCTTAAAATCAAAAGACCAGTCTCTGACCTAGCATTGGATTTATCCTCCATGACAGTATTCTTTTGTTTCACTGTCCCTTTGTAGTGAAAAATTCAGAAGCTACCCAACCACCAAAACATACATTTATTTTTTTCACCTTGAAGTCAACCACTGACAAATTAGCAATTAGTGGAATACAAAGTACTAACGCAGGACACTGGATTTACATCTCAAATTTATAGATTTTTTTCTTCCCCACAAAAAAAAAAAAAAGCCTGATGCACAGATGTTGGTTTAAGTTCACATTTAAAGCCTTACCAGTCAGAACTGGTGCCTTCAGAGATCCCTCCACCCTGATCCTCTGGCCCTACACTACCAAGAAAAATGAAAACTTTTGTCCCATTTCTTGCCTCTGAGAAAATTAGCCCTGATACTAGCAAGAAATCAAAGCCTGCTTCAAAGTCTGACCTAATACTAAGTAATATTTTCCACTGGTAAATAAATCAAATGCAGGTTTCAGTGATGGTTTCTCAAGTTACTTAAGCTGTTGATCCATCCTGACATCTTTCTTGCCTCAAACATGTGCATTGTAGCTTTTGGAGGAAATACAAGATTCTCTGTGCAACTACACTGAATCCAGAAACTGCAACACGGTGATTTGGAAAGTGATGGAGAAGGTAAATAAGGCAAGGTGATGCACCATCTGTTCTCTCAGAAGGAGTTGGACATGACACTGCCATGTCTGCTTTTTCCCAGCAGAGAGCTTGGAGCACCCACAGCCTAACCCGGGCAAGCCAAATCATTCGCCACTTGATATCAAGGGCATGGATTATCTCATCGGATATCTGTTGTGATATCTGTTGCCCATGAATTTTCCATGGGGTTGTTTCATCAAGAAACAAGAGTAACAAGTAGTGCCTCAGCAAAAAGTGGATATCAATTAGAAGTTCATTTCTGCCTGTGGAAAAGCTGTAGGCAAAGCAACAACCACGACAATTTACCAGTGGAATCCAGTTTTCATCCATAACATTTGTATCCGGGGAAAAAAAAAAACAAAGACCACCAAAAATATCCCCCCAAAACCACTGAAGAACAAACTGGCTATTTCAATGAGTTGAATTACAGGGCAGGATCACTGTAACCATGTTTATGAAACCAGTAAGACAAACTGCTGAATTAAAAATTTACTTTTATGTTCTACACTTACACACAAGATGCGCAAGAGATATACAAACGCATTGGAGAATCCAAGTCAATAATAATATCTAGCATTATTTTATTACATGTCCATTTGGTTTTGGCTGCAGCTCAGAGAACCCTTTCCCCTCTATGAGCTAAGAAAGATTGTTGTCTTAATCTAAGTATAATTTTGGCAATCGTTTACTATGACTCACAACCTTATATTTCCCCTTCAACTCTGACCTATGTCGCTGCTGAAACCACAAGATCTTGAAGATGCAGCCACCAAACACATCTATTAATAGAAACTTTACTGCAGTCTGTACCTATAAAAGAATCTATGTCAGCAGGTGGCAGCAAGAGAACTGCAAATCCACTTTGTGACATTCGAGATGAGCATGTTCATCAACCTTTTAGCACTCAACAATTAGTGAGGATTGTTGTCTTGCCTAGAAGTATACCTGCAAAAGTGCATTTCAACCAAGATTATAAAGCTACAACCAGCTAACAGTACAAATCCTGACCTGCTCTGCTAAGGAAATCCTTTGGGAATGCTAATTGTTCATAGAATGATAATATACATATATTTTAATGCAAAGATATCTAAAAGTTATAACTTCAAAGACATCCTAGTAAAATTCAATTGATGCTTAGGGTTCTAAAATTATTTTAGGGTTCTCAAAGTATTGTGGTAACTGTTTTTAACATTTAAGTCCTACAAATGTCTCAACTATTGCTTCAATACAACTCTCCAAGCAAATTTGGGGATGGTAGAGAGATAACCCAAGTCACTCATCTTCTCTATGTAGGTCCTGCTGTTAACTCTTCTCCTTGAGTGCAGAAGATCCTATTCTAACAACATTCTGCGCATATACCGTAAGATATATTTCAACCAATAACCTACGGTAACAAAGTGCATTATAGTTTAGAAAATAAAAATAAAGTGTGATCCCTACTCTCTTAATTAAAACAGAAGACTTGGAGATTTACCAGGGGATAATTCAGAGAAACTTGAACAAATCAATGAGACAACAGTGCCACCTAAAATACCTAAACCTCAAGAAAGAGCATCGCTTGACACACAAACTCAACATTTATTCATTTATTTCTATTTTCATAGCTCACAGTTCACCTTTTTTGACTCGTTTTTTTCTTTCATTCTACTTGGAGACATCCAGCTCTTTCACCTGCTGGAAAGGAGCCCAAAACATCAACAGTATCCAGTGACTTCTGTTACGAAGAGCAGATATCTCAACCAGATAGTACCTAAAAAAGGTTGTGTGGATCTATGAAAAGCTCTCTATATGAGCACTCCAACCAAAATCTGGTCTTATAAAATTCTATTTATGGCTATCCTAAGGATTTCTCACAAATAATGGTTTAAGTCTAAGAAGGTAGAAAGCTAAAATATTTAAGGAAAAAATATAATTTAGATAATTTAGATGACTGGAAATCAGGAACCTTTGCTCAACTAGAATATAAAAGACTTAGAGATGTTTTACATTCTAGATTCCTGCGCAAATATTTCTAAGTATTTAGAAGAAGAATAGGAATAAGTGAAAAATTCTGAAGGAAAGGGAACTCAGTCCTGAAATATGTTGATCATTTACAATTCATATTACCTAGTGCAGTACCAGCAAATAAAGTTTAGTAATTTCAAGTTTAGACAGAGGCTTAGCAGATAGAAAGCAGCAAATAGGAAGACATTTCAACTTTTTCCCCTAAAACCTAGTAAAAAAGAGATCTATTTTAAATAATATTACTACTTGGATAACCCCTGAATCTTACTACTAAGATTATAAATCTAAAGTATGAGAGGTCTATTAAAGGCTCTGAGAAATAAATTCAATTTATAAAAATTTCTGAGAAAAATAGTAAACTGATTTACAAAAAGGCAGATTACATTCCAGGGTGTTGTAGAACCACTAATTCCATTTCAAGCAACAGAGAATTCCTTCAATATACAGTACTACTGCCACATACAGTAAAACATGAATATGCTGCTATTGGTTGTAATCAGCTATAGGAATAACGTTACTAAATATGACTCACTCAGCTCTTGGCTTTTTCTATGTAGTGTTCTGAGCACCAATACTTTTCATTCATATTGATCGATATTTATATTCCCCATTTTTTTTTGTTTTCTCAAAAACCACACTACATTTTCCTTTCAACTTTGTCCACCTTTTACAGCTATTAGGCTTCCTCTTCACATAACACATTCCTCTTAAACAAGGTCTAACCTGTACCAGTATTTTTATCTACATTTTTTATTTCAATGAATTTCACTTGTAGTTTCCCTCTAAATTTATTGCTCTATGTGCTGTAATGAGCCTCAACTAAACAGAGTCTGGCATTTTCAGCGTTTCTTGATACCAGACTTAGCAAGTTTGGCATTCTTTCACCTGGGTACTAATCCTGTTTATAATCATCATCTGTACTAAACTTTCACACACACTATCCACAATTGTCACGAAAAAGACAAATAATATTTATGGATTATTTATTCTTCCTTTCTATCATTAAAACAAATTTTTTTTAGTCATTCAAAAATTTTAGTAAACAATGTTTGAGTTATAATAGCAGAAAAAAATACAGCCAAAGTTAGTTCAGGAAATCATTAAAAAACATCAAGTCCCAGGAAAAAAAAAATGCAAATCTTAATTCAAAGAAGTTTCTGGTTTTCCAGATAATTATAATTGCCACTTTTAATTTCTTCTAGCTCAAAAGTGTTCAGAGCAAAACACACCAAAAACAAGTCTGATAAAATTCTGCTTTGCTAGAATTCGTATATTTTCATTCAGTTATAAATTAATTCTATTTAAAAATGGATATTCCATATCATCTTCTCATATAGTGCATTTATTCGTAAGAAATTTGTTTCTCTCTTGCAAGGAAAAAAAATAATCAACTGACTGATTGACTTATGCTGCAAAATCCATCAGTCAAAATGCCCTCTCCTGTCAGGGAATAAAGTTCTCTTCTATCGCTGTAATATAAATAACTGTCATGCTGAGGAATAAATAACAAAAACTACATTTGCAGAGGTATTCAGATACCCTAGTGATAAGATCTTCTATAATACGATGTGAAGTTTTATATAAAATTGGAGAGAGGTCACAAGTAAAAAGAGACTTTCAGTCACACACAAAGGTCGTATTCTAATGACATACACGTAACTACAAAGAGGTCATAACTGAAATTTGGATGTGAACCGTGATTAAATGAGCAACTGCTGACAAAAAAAAAGTTGGTCCTCGTGTATTCTCATCAGAATAATCTCTTACATTATTGCACTCTGTCACTTTCAGCATTTTCTGCATCCTTTCCGATGGAGTTACGAGTCCTGCAGAATTACAGATCTGTTTACTTGATGCAATAGATGATTGTGAAGCACGACAGAGCAGAACCATGACATCAAGCGAAATGCAGCTGTCCTAACAATTCACTGTTTCTTCACTTCTCACCATTTTACTAATTGTGGAAGTCATTATGGTCTGAAAGAACCAAGTCACAAAATCCTAGCTCTGGTACTAGCACACTATTTGATTCTGTTCAAGTCGCTTAATCCTTTTCTTCTCCAATCCTTGACTATTTAGATTGAAAGCGCTTTACATCACTGTCTGTCTGTACTGATACAGCCTTAACTCCGTTGAATTACACGGAAAATATCTTACATGGACTTCAGCAGAGTCAGATTTTCCACGCTGTGTTGATACAATGCTTAGCACAAAAAAAAAAAAAATTGCTACATTGCCTGGGGTTAACATAAAATATGGCTGCTGTAGTAAAAAACTCTATTGTCTTTAAGAAGAAATGTCTTGGAGTCTGGAAAAAAAAAAAAAATAAGTGAGAACACTCAAGCTTTTAATCAAGACTAAAGCACTACTCTGTCAGTGAAGTTGGGTGACTGTACCAGAGAAATAAAGCTGCCGAGGCTTTGTCAGCTTCTGCAGTATTGTAAGCTAGGAGTTAACGATGGTGCTGCGGCCAAAACTATTTTTCTGGATGTGAAAGTGCACACGTGCAGTTTTAGCAAAGGGATATTTTGTTTTTCCTTCGGGAGGGTATCAGGTAGCTGCATATGGGAGTGATGGCAAACTACATCCATTGATCAAAAATTACAACGTGTAATTTTTGACCTGGGAAATTTGCAAGATCAGTCTTCTCCTGAATCAGTCTACTTCCTTGGTTTTAACAGTGGAGCTCATAATTAAGGTCAGTTCCTTTCAGTATAGTTAGACTTTCATTGAGACAGCGGTATCACATGTCAACTCTCTTTCATTCTAGAATAACCTCAAAACCTACTATAAATGAGCACTGAGCACTTTAGCACATGGCATGCACTGGTAGAAATGGCTCATTTGAACCTTACTGAATTGTCGTCTCATTTCAAGACATGCTGGAAAAAGTTATATCTGAAGATATTCCTAAGCAAAAAAAATCAGTCCTCTGAATTGCTGAAATAAAAGAGTTGGATAGGATTAATATAGCTTTTTTGATTTTTTTCTTTTTTTTTTGTTTTTTTTTTTTTTTTTTTTTTGTTTTGAACTGGATATCTCCAAGAGAAAACATTTCCATGAAGTGTTCCAGTTTTGACATTTGCATTCCCCAAAAGAAAATATCAATCAAATTTTTCCAATCACCTCTACCTCAAAGGTTTTCAACAAATTCTATATATAGTTCTGAGTCGTCTTAGCAGTTATTTTCACTGAAAACCTTCTTCCCTGATTAGATAGGCAGAATCAAAATACAACAACATTGCTAGAAATTAGTATAATGCAATCAGCTGAAAATCAACTTCATCTATACTGTCAAGTGGAACATCTATAGCAAGGATTATGCAATGAGAAATCTATATAGAAAGGATACCATCTCCTGCCTAAAGAATTATGAGGTTCTGTAGAACTTCAGTTCTTGTTTTTAATATATAAAAGGAGATTTTTGTTTTGATGCTGATTTACAGGAACATTAGAACTTGAAGCGATACACAAAGAAGCAAACTGAAAAGATAACAATGATGATATAAATAAGGCTTCTTGGAGACATATTTCTGGTGCAGAGACTTTCCCTTCTTTCCCCCACCTGAGCTATTCTGGTTTGCAACATTCATGTAGAAGAAAATTTGAGTTGAAAAACATCCTCTACTACACCTTTAAAATGCTGCCCTTGTAAAACAGTGAGAGAATAGTAAGAAATTCATCTTTGTAACCACTGAAGTCTACAGCCAGAGAGACCTTGGGACAATCGTAACTTGCCTGGCTTTCCCCAAAGTGAACTCCCACGTCGGGCCATACTGAGCAGCAGATAAACCAAAAGGAGGAAAATAAAAGCATAAAACTCCCTAGTGTTGTGATTGATTTCCCAAATGTTTTTTCTCCTTCGTCTGTAATGCTATTTTGACTTCTGAAGCTGTTGTCACAGGCTTTCAGAGGAAAAGGGCACAGTTTTTTAGGTATATGCTCTGTTAATGCTGTCAGAGAAAATGGTACAAGAGGGGACCATTCCAGAAATGTCAAAAGCAATTTCTTTAGGTATTTTTCTAAGGGAGATGTTTCATGTGCAAGTGACAAAATGTTGCATTTATGAAGTTTATTATGAAAACCTCAATTTTTGTCTCACATCAACATTTTGTCATTGAAAACAGCCCTAACTTCTAAAAAAGAAAATTATTTACATGTAGGCAAAAAATTAAAAGACCATTTTTGAAAACAATTAAGTGTTTTTACCCTAAGTAACTGTCATGGATTTTTTTGCTTGGTTTTGTTCTATTCCATTTGCATTAAGGCATTTACATCTAGATTTTTCCTCAACCCAGTCTTACTCTTTTGACTTAATCAGAAAGCGTGTTATTTGTTCAGTGCTGTTCTCATGTAAGACTGATTTGTGTTACATAGATGGTTCTTGGAAAAATATTTGCTGAAAGCCAATTTAAAAAAAAAAAAGAAGCCAAACCTGTTTCTGTACACATCACAGCAGTAGTTCCTTCACTTCAGACAAGTGGCGAGGCACTGGCCCGGGTCGCCCAGAGAAGCTGTGGGTGCCCCATCCCTGGCAGTGCCCAAGGCCGGGTTGGACGGGGCTGTGAGCGACCTGGGCTGGGGGAAGTGTCTCAATCTGTAAGCCCTTCCAACCCAAACCATTCTATGATTTTTAACACAAGTGAGGGCTTACAGGTTGAGACTCCCTCACATCAGCCTCTTGGAAGCCTGAGACAAGCTTATTACCTCACCAAATCCGCCAAAAACACAGATGCGTTTTCCTTAAGATACCAAACACCATGAACTCTATAATTTAAAATTACAATTTTGTTCTATGAAATACATGAAAAAATAATGTAATGCTCATCTTTCAGAAGTCAGGAAAAAGCGATAGGCAAGATTATTTGCTATGAAAATATTTAGAATATACTTTTATCCTTGTTTTCAAGTTTCTCCATCGACAACACCAAAGAACTCATAACGTGTAACACAAAGCATGTAGACTAACTTTTTTTTCCTCTGACATAAAATATCATATGAAAAAAGCAAAACATCCACTGTATGATTGCTACATCTCATCCGTTTCCTTATATTTTGACTGTTCCTTGACAGTCTCAACTCACTAGTTTCTCAATCATAGAATAAACCAAACCCTTGGATCCACTCTCTCCTGGGTAGGACATTCAACTGCCCTTTTACTTACACTGCTGTCACTCTGCAGTAGTACAACCAATACGAAGAGCTCAGAGGTACAGGAAAACATCTCTGAACCTGTCTGCAAAAGTGAAGAGTATCAGTTGGTGGTTAAAATTATCCTAGTTCTCATTTTTCTTTCAGGATAAAGACACAGGGACAGAATCAAAGCCTTGGGATGCTGGATTTGAAGGAAAGGAGAAGATGAAATAGATTAGTTAATACACAGTGGGAAGAATTTATTTACTAAAAAGGAGGGGAAAAAGCTTGTTTCCAGACTAACTAAATACTGAAAAACCCTTCAGTAAATACTCACCACTTATATGAAAAAAAATATCTTAAAAGACTATTAAAATACAAATTCTGTATTGAAATGGCAATTTCAATTACAGATCATCAGTTATCTGATACACTACCTAAAGAAAACTGGCCAATGTTACATGACTTTTTAGGACCAATAGCACAAATGTTCACGGGGAGATTAAAATGTATGGTTACTTTCTGCTAGTTAGTTCAGAACATAATTTAAACTTGTTTTTTCAAATTATAATGGCAGAGGCTTTTTCAA
>WHYT01017801.1:316912-337386 GCA_009806455.1 Tetrax tetrax
GAGACCTTGGGACAACCGTAACTTGCCTGGCTTTCCCCAACCAAAGTGAACTCCCACGTCGGGCCCTACTGAGCAGCAGATAAACCAAAAGGAGGAAAATAAAAGCATAAAACTCCCTAGTGTTGTGATTGATTTCCCAAATGTTTTTCCTCCTTCGTCTGTAATGCTATTTTGACTTCTGAAGCTGTTGTCACAGGCTTTCAGAGGAAAAGGGCACAGTTTTTTAGGTATATGCTCTGTTAATGCTGTCAGAGAAAATGGTACAAGAGGGGACCATTCCAGAAATGTCAAAAGCAATTTCTTTAGGTATTTTTCTAAGGGAGATGTTTCATGTGCAAGTGACAAAATGTTGCATTTATGAAGTTTATTATGAAAACCTCAATTTTTGTCTCACATCAACATTTTGTCATTGAAAACAGCCCTAACTTTTAAAAAAGAAAATTATTTAATGTAGGCAAAAAATTAAAAGACCATTTTTGAAAACAATTAAATGTTTTTACGCTAAATAACTTTCATGGATTTTTTTTGTTTTGTTTTGTTCTATTCCATTTGCATTAAGGCATTTACATCTAGATTTTTCCTCAACCCAGTCTTACTCCTTTGACTTAATCAGAAAGCGTGTTATTTGTTCAGTGCTGTTCTCATGTAAGACATTGATTTGTGTTACATAGATGGTTCTTGGAAAAATATTTGCTGAAAGCCAATTTAAAAAAAAAAGAAGCCAAACCTGTTTCTGTACACATCACAGCAGTAGTTCCTTCACCACTTCAGACAAGTGGCGAGGCACTGGCCCGGGTCGCCCAGAGGAGCTGTGGGTGCCCCATCCCTGGCAGTGCCCAAGGCCGGGTTGGACGGGGCTGTGAGCGACCTGGGCTGGGGGAAGTGTCTCAATCTGTAAGCCCTTCCAACCCAAAGCATTCTATGATTTTTAACACAAGTGAGGGCTTACAGGTTGAGACTCCCTCACATCAGCCTCTTGGAAGCCTGAGACAAGCTTATTACCTCACCAAATCTGCCAAAAACACAGATGCGTTTTCCTTAAGATACCAAACACCATGAACTCTAATTTAAAATTACAGTTTTGTTCTATGAAATACACGAAAAAATAATGTAATGCTCATCTTTCATAAGTCAGGAAAAAGAGATAGGCAAGATTATTTGCTATAAAAGTATTTAGAATATACTTTTATCCTTGTTTTCAAGTTTCTCCATCGACAACACCAAAGAACTCATAACATGTGTAACACAAAGCATGCAGACTAACTTTTTTTTTCCTCTGACATAAAATATCATATGAAAAAAGCAAAACATCCACTGTATGATTGCTACATCTCATCCGTTTCCTTATATTTTGACTGTTCCTTGACAGTCTCAACTCACTAGTTTCTCAATCATAGAATAAACCAAACCCTTGGATCTACTGTCTCCTGGGTAGGACATTCAACTGCCCTTTTACTTACACTGCTGTCACTCTGCAGTAGTACAACCAATACGAAGAGCTCAGAGGTACAGGAAAACATCTCTGAACCTGTCTGCAAAAGTGAAGAGTATCAGAGTTGGTGGTTAAAATTATCCTAGTTCTCATTTTTCTTTCAGGATAAAGACACAGGGACAGAATCAAAGCCTTGGGATGCTGGATTTGAAGGAAAGGAGAAGATGACATGGATTAGTTAATACAGTGGGAAGAATTAATTTACCAAAAAGGAGGGAAAAAAGCTTGTTTCCAGACTAACTAAATACTGAGAAACCCTTCAGTAAATACTCACCACTTATATGAAAAAAATATCTTAAAAGACTATTAAAATACAAATTCTGTAATGAAATGGCAATTTCAATTACAGATCATCAGTTATCTGATACACTGCCTAAAGAAAACTGGCCAATGTTACACGACTTTTTAGGACCAATAGCACAAATGTTCACGGGGAGATTAAAATGTATGGTTACTTTCTGCTAGTTAGTTCAGAACATAATTTAAACTTGTTTTTTCAAATTATAATGGCAGAGGCTTTTTCAAACAGTAAAATTCCTATTTTGCAATTTCAAATTGATCATGTTTTAAAAATATTGAACACTTATATACATGGTGCTTATGCACACGGGTTTTCTTCCTCTCCTTGTAAAACTTCTCTAGCCAAGGCTCCATAGCATGGGGTTATTATATTTAGGGGTTTTTTTAATCATTTTTGGGGGTTTTTTTGTTTTGTTTTGGTTTTTTTTGGTTGGTTGGTTTTTGGGGTTTTTTTTTTTTTGGTTGGTTGGTTTTTTAGGACTATACAGAACTAAAGGCACCATTAAGACAGTAATGCAGTCTAATAACTAGACTAGTTTAATTTAATCCCATTTGAGCTATATATTCTGTGTGGATGTAATTATTTCTGCTCTTGCACTTGATTCTGCTTGCAATTTGCTGAAAATGAAAACTATTCTTTCGTTCAACATGAAAAATTAGAAAGAAAAAAGGTCAAATCAAGTTGAATCGAAAGGCTGGCAGATAAATTTGTTGCAGTGGGTTTAAAATTTAAGCTTAGATTCACATCTGATTTAAGATAAATTCATGGAGCTGAAATTGTTTGATCACTGTTATAAGGAGGGGAAGGGAAGAATAAAATATATTCATGAACCTAATTTTTTAAGCAGAAGCATCACTAGCACACACTCACATCCTGCATATTAGAAATTCTCACTTTGTCAAACAATGAAGAAAAGCCTTTGTTGAGGATTTCTGACTTCATTATCAGCTGTCATTTGTAAAAAGGTGCATACAATATTTATTGAGATTAACGTTTCTCCGCCCTTAGTCTAGCTTGAGGAAAAGAGTTAGACATGCTTAAGAAATTTATGTAACACCTTGAGCCCAGCCACTTGACACTAATTTAAAGCAGAGGCATCACATACGAGTTTAATTAAAAGCCTCTCCTGCCCCATTTGCTAATCAATGAGCCAGAGCAGACATGGGAAATGGAGCAGGGAGCTCATAGGAGCATGGTTTATGGTTAGTATGTGAAACCATAGCTTCATAATGTATTGGTTGAACCAACACCTGTTTGCACTTTCCTTCTCCTTTCCTTCTGTTTGCTCTCATTCCCTGACTCCTTAAAAAAAAAAACAAAACAAAACAACAAAACACAGGACCAGGAGAGGGAGAGGTGGCTTCCTACATTCTACCTCCATACTTGTTTCATACATTAGAAAAATGCAATTTAAGTGGCTGCATGTGAAAACCAGTTTAGCAGTATTGGGAAAACAGAAGATGGACACATCTTAATTCAACATTAACTACTTGGCTTGGATCCCTTATACCATATCTTCAAGTTAAGAAGATGTACAGCATGTTACCTAGAGAAGGTGTTGATCCTTCAAGCTCATTCTCACCTTATTAAACCCAAAGACATTTTGCCAGACTCAGTAGGAGCAGGATCATAAACTGCACATGCAGTAGCTAAGATGGGTTAATTATTTACCGACAACTCCTTGGCTGGAGACGCCATTAAAATCTTAAGCCAACGCTTTTTGTGTATTTGTTCATTACTAAAGTGCGAATGCTCTGCTCTCATTGCAACAACTTTCATCTTCATCTGATTTTTCTCAGACTGCTCTGAATAATCCATTAGCACAGAAGTTTTTTTTAAATCCATCTATTTGATATTAGAGAATTAAAACATCACTGGGTCATAATTTTACAGTTATGTTAGACGCAGAGTTTCAGGCTTGCCACTAAAAGCTCAAAACTGCAAACTATTATAATTGCAAAGCAAGTACAGAATTGCAAATGAGCGAGGAGTTTCAAAACAGAAGGGTTGAAATTATAAAGATGTTGATCCACTCACATTCAGTGCCATTCAAATAAATGTTAATTCTCCTTCAAAAACGCCATTCAGTTTTCCAAAGTGAAACTTGTTCCTTCCACATATATTATTTGTCCTTTACATTATGATGAACAATCAAGATTTTAAGAAAACAAAAAAAGCAAAGCATTTCAAAGTATGTTTAATATTTGCATTATAACAAAAATTTTGGCTTGAGATTCAGACAGAAGGCTGGATTTATCAGAAAGTTTAAGACCTCTGACTCTGTCCTGCCGATTTTTTTTCTGGAAAAACAAGCCAGTCACCTGGCTGTACATCACCCAGCATTATGCCAAACTGTATCCAAGTACAAGAACATCACCACAGTTATTGGGTATTCCATCTGTTTTACTCCAAGCTAGGTCAAATTTGAGGTAGATAAGGAAAACGATGGCTATTAGAAATGCCTGAACCAAGCTGAATTCCAGGAAGAGTGAACAGCTACACTGAGGCACAGCTAAAGATGTCCCACACTTCTGATTTCAACTGAACTGCCCCATCTCCTGTGATAAGGCACTAAGGACATTTGCTCTTTCCAATTCACAAGCCACCGTCGGAACATATTACATTTTGGGCAAAATTTCACCCTTTGGAGCATCACATCACTTCTACTGGAGATGAAAGGATTTAACGAGGCAAAAATTGCATCAAGCATTCTTCCATACTATAGTAACTTTACTAGTTATATATCTGCTACAAGGAGGCTTCAGGTAGTGACAAGGACAGAAAAAAATTTCCAGCGTTTAAATTCTTTATTTTTTTTCTTCTTATGTTTGAGGTAGTCATTCACTTTTAGGCTCCAATTCAATTTCTACCTAAATCAATAGAACGGCTCCACTTTCTTTTAATATGTCTGAGAGAAGATCCTCACTAACGTGTGTGTTAGAAACACTTAGGCACTCAACTCGCACCTATTTCCCTGGCAGCTACATAACTGTAAGCGTATAAAAAATCCAGGACATAATGACTAAGGAACATAAACAACTTCATTTTTTTTGGAGAAAATTCATGCCTTGATCCAAGCAAGAAGTAGATACTACAGTCAATTTTCTGATAGAGAAGTACTGGCATCAAAGGAAACACATTATTGTGCAGCAATTGACAGAGAGAACTGAGTAAAATAAAAATAAAAATCAGTATATTCCAACTCCTTTAGCACGGGGTGAAAAAAGTGAGGTAAGTATCACAACAGGGGAAGATGGAATTTGCACCTGCTGAGGATACTGTGAGTATTTTTCTCACTTTTTCTGATGGATCAAGCAGTGTCCATACGTACAGCTGAAATTCATCAGCAGGCAATTGGAAGAGTGCAATAACCACCAGAACTTTCACAATTTGAGACTTGCAGAGCTGACAGCATCTTTGGATTATTTGTAGTTTGGTCTCCTATAGATCATAGCGTCTTAAATATCACAGCTACATTTAATTAAATCCAATAACTTTTATTTAAATAGAATTAATGCTTCAAGAAAGGAATCCAAGCCTTGTCTAGACAGCAAAGGCAGAAATATTCTGCTTTATCAGGTAGTCTTTCTTCTCCCCTGCCCCACTGATTTCAGATGTTAACCACCAGCTATTTTATGAAGTTGAGGAGTCTTAAAAGGTTGTGTTGCTCCAGCTCCAGCTGTAATAGGTATACTCTAACTCCTAAATATTGCTTCTTAGGTTATAGCAACTGAAGAACCCTTCACTGCCTGCTATTATTTCTCTTCTACGCTCTAAGGACATCATCTCTCATTTACTGATTTTGCAATTAGAGAGATTCAATTAAGTTGCTTAGTCTGAGGCCCATTTTCCCCCATTACTGCTTCTTTCTGCATTGTCTCTATTTAAAAAAAAAATTATTTTAAAAGTAGCTTCCTGAAAGGGAAGAACAGAGCATCGCTGCGTTAATATCAGCAGTGCCGTACTCCGAGGCAGCAACAAAACCATCACCTCTCCGCCTGCTCCCTAGCTTTGACCTCGTGGCGCTCATTCCCAACTGGTGTCTCAGAGCTCTTCCAGAAACACGTTTGTTTTACAAGACACTGTCCTTTGCTCTGCAGGTACAGCCTTCATCCCTTTTAAGTTATCAGAGGTCATACAGCGTACTTAGAGACAAATGATGGAAACATTGAGCAACAGCAGATAATCTCTCTCCTTTTGGAACACTCCAGTGTTCTGACATTGACACAGACTTTATGAAGTCTGTCAAACAGCAAATTCTTAATTCCTTTAACATAAGCTTTAATTATATTGTTTTGTACAATTTCATTAGCAAAATGCCATGTGATACTGCTGATACCTTTACAGAAATTTAATTTTATCACTTCATGCAGTTAACTTCAGTAAGCAAATGTAGAAGGATTTTAAAGATTTCCTGCTATTAATTACACTGCTATCCATCGCTCTTTTATAAATTCAATTCCTCATGAGGTTTTGCACTCTTCTGTTTAAGACAGATACAACTTAACCAATTTCTAAATAGCTGTTTTCATCCTACTTTACTCTTTTCTGGAGTTTATAAGCTTTTACTTTATTACAACTCACCAAGTGGATGTCAGGTGATGGAAATTTCCCTCAGCTGGCTTTTTAGAAATCTAGGATGAACTCCAATTTAAGAATGTGAAATGTAACTCCTTTGGGGTGGAAAGCATAGCAGCACCTTGATGAAATCTAAGTACATACTCATTCTTTTTGAATACATCTGCATACAGTCTTTTGAATGTCTCTATCTTGGTTTTTCAATTGATCTTTTTTTCTCTCCCAACATCAAGCCTGGGCAAGTTGGAAGCAGCAAGCCTTTCCTGAGACCACTGTGCTAGGAGCCATTGAAAAACAGTTAATACACTGGTGGTGTGTAAGAATTTTCTATCTGTCTCCCAAAATCATCCTCCTGATTTTCTCCTTGTGACACAGGTGGGTGGGGTGGTGGTAGGCCATTCTGAACATACCTGACTTTCTTCGAGTTGGTTAATTTTGGGTAGATCTAGGTCAGTAAATAAGGTTATTTTAATAGCTTTTTTTTTTTTTTTTACACTTTTCGTTTCAGTGGGTTAAAACATTTCAGAGCAATGAACTTTAAAAAAATGAAAAAAATTATTCTTAAAATATTTTTTCTTTATTAACAATCTCAAAAAAAACCTGATGACATCCAATGCACTAAACCCTGATAAACAGCAGCCATGCTTTATAGCATTTTAAATAGCTGACTGTAGATTCAGTACCCCTAAAATATTATAATCCTCAAGCCAATACCATGCTGTTAAAATTCTTTAGTCATTTATATGAAGTTGTTTCACTGACTTATTCCATTGACATCTAAGCCATTACAATATCAATTGCAATATCTCCACATTATGATGTTATGGTAATTGCAGTCTCATCCATTTCAATTTATTTTTTTTTTAATGCTAATTTTGGTTGCTTCACACCATCCCTCTTCTGGTGTTAGCTGCACTGTCTCAGACATTTCAGCTGACTCAGTAACCATTCTAGGGATACATAACTGCAGTTTATTGGCAAGAACTTAGGCCTTATTTAAATCAAGATTGATTCAAAATCATGTTATTTGTATGAAAAAAATATTCTTTATATTGACAATAATTCTACTCTAAATATGATTCAGTATTTGAATTACAAGTCTATTGTAAAGAGCAGTGGGAGAAATCACATTGCAGATCTTCAACTGCAGCATGTTAAAAAAAAAAATTGAAATGAGATTTATTTTCCAGGCTTCTCCAAGGTTTCTAAAATATTCCATTAGAAACACACATTAAGGACTGCAACTACATAGAAAAAATACTTTCATCAAATTTCCTGCCTTTATACCATACGGAAGACCTGAATGTTCCTCCGCTTTTCAAAAATGCTGAAAAGAAAGTTTAGCTACAGGTAGCTCAGAACACCTTCAAAGATCATGGAACCTGTTAGGTTCTTCTGACCTGAACCAAGAAGCGGGTGTAATCCCAGATATTGCATCCTCAGAAGATGATAAATGGAACAGCAATGTTTCATGCTTGAGAGAGTACCTCACATCTCCCTAAGGATCCACACACAATATGCATATAGCAGTGCCCTCTTAACTCGACTAGTTGATAAACACACAGGGAACGTACCTTGCCCTGAAATCTTCCCCTTGCTCTTCTTCTGCATCCCAACCATATTACCGAAGGAAGTAGCCACTTGCACGCTATGAGAGAAAAAAAAAACCTGCTTTTATTCCCTAAAGCTATATAATCTTCACATACAAACAGCTAAAGCCTATTTTCAGAAACAGACATCCATTTACGTCAATAAATGGCCACTCGTGAGTGTAAAAAAGATAAAATGTAATTCAGTGGAATGAGTTAAGTAGAGAATGAGAACTTCATAACTCTCTTGTCTAGCATTCATGTTATTTTTGCATATCAGCTTTCAATATTCAGAAAAGGTAGATCAATAAAAAGTAGAGTCAAATGTTCATTTTGATAATAAGTATCAATCATTTTTGACCTAGAAACACAATTTTTTTAAAAATTAAGTGCAAGAAACTTAGTGCATCACTATTTTTAATCCAAATGCTACTTCTGTGCTCCTTCCTGCTGTTTAACTGAATTATCAGCTATTTTCAAAAAAAATGACAGAACAAAATCCGATCCATTTATAGATTTATCTGGAGTTTAAAGGCATCATTTCTTCTGGCAACAGAGAAATAGGCAAGGTTAAAAAACCAAAAGCAACTACGTGAGAAAGCTCTACTATCCCAATAGATTGTTTTATACATTTTCTGAGTTTCTGATTAATTTCTTTCTGCATTGTCCTCTATAACTGGAAATGAAACTCTAATAAGGTAAGATTAGACATAAAATAAAGGGGTTAATTGGTAGTTTTAGCATCAACACTATCTTAAAAAAAAGTGTAGTTTTCTTACGTGAAGACTTAACTCAAGAAACAAGGCAAGCAATAAGTGCTAGGTCAGATGAACAGACTCTTGTAAACTTTAGGACAGCTCAGAGACTTCTCCTTAAGACCAAGCTTAAAATTTAATTGAAAACCTTGAAAGGGCCAAGTTAGTTTCCTTAGAGTTACTTGCACAAAAAAATACATGAGATACTTGGGGTCTCACACAGAGAACAAAACTTGAGCCTAGGTATTGCACAAGATAGTTATAAAAATGCAGGAATCCTGGTATGTAGCATACATGGATGAATTCAAGGAAGTCCTTTGGCTTCCATGGACAGTAGACACATCGGACCTCACAAAACCTCTGTAGATGGAATTTTGTCTGGAGACTGCGGTACAGAGATCCTCTTCACTGTTGACGGGATGCCTGTGCCTAACAGCTCTACCCTGTCTTTTCAGGCAACCATCGCTTCTGGCCTTATTTTCCTTCACACTGACTTCAAGCCCAAGAAGTCCGTGAAAGATGCTAATATACTCTTAGTTGGTAGGACAGGATTACAGCAACTCAGAAGTGACTCTATGGGCAGTTAACATCCTATGGCTTTTTTTCCTGGGGTATTTTAACCATATTTTATATTATTTTTGCTAAATCCAGTGGTTTATATATGCTTTATCAAATAGCTAGCCAGATAAGAATCAAACAGATTAGGAGTATTGTGCCAATTTCAACTGCCCCTTAACAATTTTGGTAGGCTTGGTGTAATTTGGTATCCTAACCCCATGGAGAAGACTCATACCAACATATCAGACATAATAGTCCAGAGTTACCGAAATGTGCGTGAAGGGAACGAGGTGTGAAAGTGAGTGTTATGAAGTCCAGCAGCAAAACAGTTGATCCGTGAAAGATGCCTAACAAATTCAAAAATTTATTTAGGAGATAAAGGTGGAAGATATTTACATGATCTAAATCAGATTTTTTTTTCATAAAATATTTAGTCCAGAAAAAGCTTCCGAATACCAGTATGATCAGATTAGTGCTATATGACTTAAGATTCTAAGTACAATTAGCTACCTAAAAACAAATGTACAGTAAATTGGCAGTTATTCAAACTAATTACTTAATGGTTTTTATGCTTGTCTTCAAATTTTGACACCAGAGGTCTAAGAAATATGGGGAGAAAAGTCTGTTTCAACAGTGAAAAGTGCCAGCTTGTCCTACAAGCGTGTTGAACGACATTTTTCTTCTTCCTACTACCACGTCCTTTTCCAGCAAGGACAAGAAAATTACATCCTCCAGGTTATTCTGCTGCAGTACTCTCCAGAGGACACCTGAAAATGGATACTTATTTCCTTTACATTCTATACACAGATTTTTACCCACCTTGCTATTTTTCATGCCCTCGTTATTCACTAAGCCCATGACTAGGATAGGGGTCCCACCATGGCAAACTGCACCAAGCTCCTCAAAACCAAGCAATTTGACATGAACAGGAAGGTGCTCCAGGCAAGCTGCAGTCTTGCTTTTGCCTTTAGTCAATTATGTTTCTCTTGATCTCTATTCCCTCTGAGGGTGGGGTGGATGTGTGGTATTCATCAGGTTTCTCATCCCCCTGCAACCTCAAGTGGCCTCTGCAAATTGGCTGCCTGTTCTCAGGGGCAACAGTCCCCTCCCTACACCAACTGCTGTAATGCCAGTTTGCCTAAAACACAAGATCCCAATGCCAAATTAAATTGTTCTACCTCATTTGGCTCAGTCAGGTGTGTTGACTCATCCCAGACATCCTCCAGTGCAGGGCATCCAGAGTAGCTGGATGGTTCCCTGTGCTTTATCGTCAAGTGCCTCTGATGGAGTCACCTTTGATCATTTCCAGATGGTTCACCAGAAATCAAGTCACCCTCAGGCATCCCACAGCACACTCAAGACTGCCAACTATGGTCAGTAAAATGAGGGGGGTTTTTTTAATAGTTGTGAGTACTTGCAATGGGCTGGACCAATTTGTAAGCTTGGCTAATCAAGTAGTTTATTAATTCAGGAACTTTATTATATTTAAACCAATCTGAACATGAAAACGAGCTCAGATGTTCACCCCTTTCGTTGAGATTACAAAGTCATTCTTATATTTTTGACAAACCACCAAGAATTTTCCCTCTCCACCAATGCAGCTATTTCTCTGGCAGTTTTCCAAAATAGAGGACTACTAATCAATTCGTGTTAATTTGATAAAGATAATCAAATCAATCAAGCATTAAAAAAGTGGACAAAAAGCATCACTAAGTGCAGGGCCTTAAAAGCTCATTTAGCCTGGGCGCTCTGCCCACAGCTAAGGAGGAATCAATTCCCTACCCCATCTCCTCTGTAGAAAAAAAGGCCTTTAAGCATGGAATAGTTGCAACTTGATTCTGAATGATGCAATTAGAACCTCAATACCTTTTTTTTTTTTTTTTGCAAAGGCTGGCAGTTCTGCTTTACCTATATTTTCAGCCTAATTCCGATTCAAAAAAAACTAATATAGGATCTGAGCATTGTATATTCTTCCCACTGTAGTCCTCCCATGTTGAAGATGTTTAAGCTGAAGTAAGGCTGAAAAGGCTAAATGATTATTTAATTGGAAACACCTGGTAGATAATGAGACAGAGGTTCAAATTTCCTCATTATGTCTATTGCTAGTATCTCTAGGATAAAAACTACGGGAACACATCTCAGACACACTTATCCACCCCGGAGCTTTTTTTCATTATTTTTGTGCTCAGTCTCACAAAGCTATTAATAAACTCCAGGTAATTACCTCATTTAGTGGCACATATCAAACATGTTCACAAACATACAAACTGAAACGCTATAAAGTTCAGCAGAGGAAACCCCGCTACCAAAATATTCAGATTCATGCTGAGTCAACTGCAGTTGACTACAGGGAGGTAATTGGTTTTTCAAGGACAGGAGATGGCATCTGATCTAATCAGGAGACATCTGCATCTCTAGGGAAGAGGAAAAGGCAGTTTAAGAGAAGACAACTGACAAGACTGTCTCCTGAATAAGAAAAATAAATTGGTAAGAAAAAACGGTAAATCTGCTTCCACCTACAGCAGGGTTTCTAAAAGGAGATTAGCTATGAAGGGATTGTCTCTGGTGTGCGCGACCGATGGCATAGGGCACGCAGAGACACAGCCTCTCAGAAGACACTGTCAGCAAGTTACAAGCAGTAACACCACCTCTTCAGTTTAATCTTTGTTTAAGCTGATTAAATGACATCCTTCTTTCCTCTCTTCATGTGTCTTCTAGGAAGAGCAGTGATAGTGTTGACCATTTTGGAAGCAGTAAATAAACATCTTCATTTGCATTACAATACAGCTTGAGTTACGAGCGTAATTACAGGGTAAATTGACAGCAGAATTTCACACTGACACGCACACTGAATCTATAAACCAGGACACTGCGACACCATAACAAGTGCCCAGGTCTCCGGCAGGATCAAAGGTAACACCCCCCAGTCCCTTTGAAGTCTCATGATTTGGTGGAGAGCTGATACCTGAGAGTTCAGGAGGGAAAGGAGCAGCAGAGATCAGGAAGGCACGCTGGCATGCAACAAAATAGTTCCTGGGGACTCCCTGGGAGTTAGTCCTGCTCATTCATGCCTGAAACCAAGATCACAGTTCGTTCTTATGACTTTGAACACACGCAACACGAGAAAAACGAAGTTTCTGACCTCCTCTGTGACACAAACCTAATGGCTCTGTGGCACAGGACAGTGGACAAGATTAATTCTAACCCAGCTCAAAGCTAGACTGCTGTTCAAAGTACTAGAGACAAAACTGAAGATTAAGCCTCCTGTGCTTGGCACAATCAAGGCACACATGTGCCATTTCCTTCCTTGAACAGCTTACAGCTGGTCTGTACAGGCACAACATTGATAGATCTCATGTTGTTCATGATTTATCTGTATATGTTTTGAGCATGTTTCTGAGACACCTGTTCCCAAAATCCAGGGAGGTGACTCAGAAGATCCTTTAGAAGGAGGAAAAAATGGAAAGGATAGCACCAGCAAATGTGAGAAAAAGTGAAAACAGGTAATTGTGAGGGATGAAGTGAAAGATCTTTGTAACAGCTTCCCAATTAGCATTGCAAAAGTTGATCTGAACATCTGGTTCAAATTCCATGTACGCCTCCACTGACCTTCCGCAATCGCAGCCAAAGCCCAGGCTCATTTAGAGCCAGACAGCTGATTATGAAGTCATGCAAATCATTAGTTTAATTTTTGTTTTTAATTGCCATATAATGGCTTTCTAGAGGTTGCCCATAATTGGCTATTGTAAATGTTTTAAGAGGTTTCGAAATATATCTGTTGTGATAACATCGCAACTCTACATTTTAAGTTATCCCTGTTTAACAGGAAAATGTCTTAAGCCTATATTGGGACTTCATAACCAAAGAAATGCATTCCACACTCATTCCACTGCTATTGACTATAGATGAAGTTATCCCAGATAGTGATATTTCATCCCAAAACAAGGGAAAATATCACAAGAAAGACTGTGAGAAACAGATAACAGTAAAATGCTCATATATAATTCACTCAGACGTCAAGAAAAATGTCTTCTGAAAACACACCTTTGAGAAAAATACTATGTGCTTCACTCTTTGAATTTCAGCATAAATATCAATTCCTTACTGAAAAATGAAATGAAAACCAGGAAAGACAAGAACTTGCCGAAACGTTCATCAGGAGTGAAGAAACCAACATTTGGTGGAAAAACTTGAGTGTAGGGTATAAAGACGCAACCTGCAATAGGTATGGAGCTTTGACAAAATTATTTGAGGTGGAACTGAAAAAGAAGTTGTTTTGTTCCCTTTTTTTTGCTGTCTAGTGTATCGATGTTCTTCTAAGAGTTAAAAAATTCAAGTAACAAATACATTAGTAATAGTCTATTCACACATATTAATGAATTTGTAGAGGTCCTGTAATTATCTTCTGCTGATCTAAAGGATGCTCATTTTTCCAGAAGAAATCACATTCTTAAGGATATAACCAACTAATCTAACTGTCGAAACTCAGACCAAGTATTAAGGAAGTATCACCAAAATTCAACGCTTAGCAGCATAGCCTCCCTCCTTAGTTTACTCAAGATTTTGTCCCTACTCAAGAGGATCAATAGACACAAAAGAAAACCAGCAGATGGGAAAAACCTCCACCAGCCCTGTTAAAGAAATCGACAGTTTTGGTCAGTCTCAAGGCAACAGAAGGAAAAAACTAACACAAACATAAATTAAATTCAAATACAAATATTTTCTGTCAGAGGTGTGCTATAAATTCAGTCAAAGCAGCCTTGGGGAAATCAACTTTTTGTCAGTCAATATCAGACAGTTTGGGAACTCCATGTGATCATCAGAGTTAGAGAAGCTAAAATCATCATCTGCCCTTTAAACTGTCAGGGAAGCTGAGTTTATCATCTGCTTACTGCTGCCAAGGGTCCATGCCTTCACTAGCAGTTACTCAAGCAGCACATTAAAAAAAATATATTTAAAAAGGAGAGATGTAACCTCTATCGAAGGCACTAGAAAGAACTAGCTTCATGACTGCGATAAAAAAAAAAAAACCACGAAGAGAAGCTTTTGAAGAAATAGCATGCTGGTTTTGATTTTCAGATACTTACTTTGGAGACTCATTATATGGATAGCATTTCCTTATCATCTTCCAAAAATGAAAAATTGAGTTCTCATGTAAGCCTTCCATATCAATAACATGCTGAACAACTGTTTCCAGGAATCCTTCTTATTTATCTTACACTTTTTACAGTTCTAGTTGCCCATGCAAGAGTTAAAAAATCAAAATAATGGGTCTTGGTAAGTTGAATTTATTTATTTTGTATGTAATAAGTACCACGAGCAATGAAAATGAGAAACTGGTAAAAAAAGATAAGATGCTTCTATCTTAAAGGCTATACCTTGCCTATAGTAGAAAAAACAGTAGATGTTTGTGCAAGTTCTCGCTAAGTTATATGTGACTGTGGAAAAAAAAAGCAGAAAAGTTAAGCAGAAAAAGCTGTTATGTATAGATATTATTTCACAGAAACTGTTTATGTTATTTTGTTAACACAACAGCTATGCTGGGTAAAGAATACACAAAATGGTAAACACTTGGTAGCCATTACAAAAAACAATCACATTCCACATATTTCAAACAGACTGGTTGGAGACCCTAAGTATTTTATTCTCCATATCTCTGTGGATTAACAACATGTGATAAAGTAGTGCTCAGCTGTCGAGGAGTCACAGATTTCAATACTGAGAAGGCAGAGATTGCATTAGAGGTGGTTGGGAAATACTGTTTGTGTTACGCTATCTTACCTCAATTTTGAAGCAAGGTGTGTTTTCTGAGCGCTGACCAAAAGGGTTAGCAAGTAGCTTTCCTCTTGTAAATCCTTTACTGTATTTGCTTTTGCAGTTTCTGATTTTACGAAACAGTTGCCTACAGTATTTCCAGCCCATTTCTGCCAGAATTCCTCCTGGATCAGCTTCTTGCCTTTTTTTTCCCTTTCCTAAATCATTTAAAAATCTCTTGTACATTTTTCAGGTTTCAGAAATTATAATTAACTGCTAAATTACAAATTTAACCTTTCTTCCTTCACATCCATTGCCATCACCTCATCCAAGATTTAAAACGTGCTGCTGTTTCTGATCAAACCGTATTACACACACAGTTTTGCTGCCTTTACTTAAAAAGTATAAAATAGATACTCAATTCCTTTACAGTTCTCCCCCTAGGCTTTCACAATAAGCGTATTTCTTATCTATTTTGAAAAAATCAAAATATTGAATTAAAAATATATTTCCAGCCTCATTACATTTGATAAACACCATGCTTGTGAAAGACCTGGGCAATAATACTGATTTTTGAAGTCAGCTTGCAGTGTAGTAACCTAAGGACAAAATTCCAGGACCTTATGACAATTCTCTATTCTTAGCCTCTGTTACACAAAATAAGGACAGAGGAACATTTCAGAGCGCATTTGGGAAGATAAAGTCTCAGCTACATTAATTCCAAGTTTGCCCAATTGTAATTACAATATTTGAAACGAGATAACACGGTACCATAGAGGGAAACTCTAGAAACGTGTGCCAAATGTTTTTGTAATTCACCACGATATCCTTACATCCTGCTGTTCAGCTCACAGTAATTTTTTCTTTGCCAGCCAGTAATACCACCCTAATCAGCTACTCTAATGAAATTTTTCCCCTAAGAATTATATATTTGATATTATTAGCGCTCCTGTACGGAACTGTAATAATAGTTGTATTTCTTTAATTGAGTTTTCTAGCTAGGAAAAGGTATTTGAATGTGTAAAACTTTACAATAAATTCAGAAAATTGGAAGTTTAGAATTAAAGCCTCTACTGTGTCAAAAATTGAAAACCTTAACTGAGATTTTTATTTGGTTAGCAGTGTGCCCACATTTCTGTTGTTCCCAAATGCTGGCAGAACGCAAGCTAACTTTCCGTATCTCTGAGCGAGGCAACTATTAGGAGCCTCTGGCAGCCTGACGTACACTCAGGATGATCTATACGACCATGAGAGAAAGGGCAAAATAAGTGTGAAAATACAACAAAAGGACAGACCTGTTCTCTCAGTTTCCAAACGGTGGGGAGGAGAATTAGGGAAGAGGTCCTGGGAGCTGAGGATCAGAGCAGCAGAGGTAAGGAACGCCCCGACAGCTCTCTGGGGACCTCTATCAACATATCCATCCCAGCTCCCCTCCTCGAGAGGATTTTTGGCCAAATATCTAACAACCTCTTGAGGCTGTGATGCAAACCACTCCACACAGAAAAATTCTGATGTTTTCTCCACAGAAATTACTTTGACCTTTATGTTTTGTTAACAGTTCTCTTAGATTAGTTTGACCGCTTCACAACAATATTTTTACTGAAATAAGTTCTATTAATATTTTGTTAATGGAAAATGTATTCGGTTCAAAGTGACCTTACGTAACTCCACCAATTCCCAAAACCGCTTGAAGATTGAGCAGTTTTCTACACATTTCTCCGCTTGTGAAGTCACGACTATTTGTGCTGATGAGGAAAAAAATTTAACTTCAAATCACTTCACTGATTTTGACAGAATTTTAAGTGTTTAAATATTGCATTGTTAAATGACTATGCTTACAAATTATGTAAAAGAACATAGATTTGTTTAGTTCTTGGTGAAAAATAATACCTTTGACAAATGTAATGAGATATAAACCTAAAAATAAATATAAACCTATGGTATTTTTGTGTTGCTAGTACTGTTCAGTTTACATTACAGTCTACTTTCAAGTACTGCAGCACAAAAAAAAAGTATTTTATTACTTTACCACTTACATTTCAGGCTGCTGAACTCACTCCTACCAAAAAAACTCTTCAGTCTGCTTTATCAGTTTGAATCACTGCTCTGAAATATTTTGAGATATATGATGCACTGCACATTGTTTCTGAAATACAACATATCAGCTAGGTTATTTGCAATATTTTCTTCTTTTTAAGACTGCAGTTTGCTTTAAATTTCTAAAATTATTCTCTCAATCCTCGATACAGTAACTACTGATCTTCGTTCCTAAACTTGCAGTGTTTTGCTAAACCTTCTAAAAATCAATGTAAGGACTCAATTTAAAAGGATGTTCTACTAATTCCTAACACTCCCTAAGCTCATTACATGACTGATACATCAAGTAATTAAATATTTAGACTTCATTTCCTCTATTTTTTTTTCATTATTTGTATTACATAGATTTTGATGTCATCTGAAGTACAGCTGGGAGAGACACTTCCTATTTATTTCTAGGTTTTTGCCATTATCTTCAGCCTTAGGTAATCACCACTGATGTCTGCAGAAAACCCACTTAACCACAACAAGCACTGGATTTGTTCCCCAATTATCAAAGGCCATCAGCTCATTTGCATCATTTTATTGAAGAGGTTCTATTCTTCACTTTATAGGTACTGCAAAACCCAGCCCCACTCTTTAAAATAAAGATTGTTTGTCTGAAGTGTACCATCTCCATTTATTATTACTCAAGGTGCTTAAGAAGAGCTTAAATATTTACTTTTCATAACAAGATTTGCGAACCATATTAAAACACTCTTGAAAAGAAATCTCAAGAGTTATTTTACCTGAAAAGAAATACTGAAAATACGTTTCTGCAGTGATACAGTAAGTACACATTTTCAAATTATTAGCACCAAAGGCACATTTAGCTACAACACCTGAAATTCGTTACAATACACACCAAACAATACAGCATTTTCAGCTTGACCAAACACCTAATTGCATCTGCTCATATTTTTTAAATACTTGAGCAACCTAATTTTACATAATATAGCTTTCAGCTATGGCGCTTTTTCAGGAAAGAAAGTAAACCTATTTCTCACTGAACTAATGAAGGCAGCACTTAAACGTATTTGAAGGATTGCCAAAATGCCAATACCAGCAGTGAAACAAAATCATTTATCAACAGCACGACACAAGGGCACGGCTGTTATTAGTAATGATGAGTTGGTACAAAGTCCTTTACCTACCATCCAAAGTCCCAGTAAGGACGGATTATAGAAACACGGTATGGTGCTCTCCTTGACGTCTTACCAGAGGTTGAGCCCCCCCCTCCAAAGAGTACAAGTTACATTTACAATGAAAACTAAAATTCGTAACTAAAATCTCAGTATCTATAGTACATATGTTTACCACTTAATATATGTATCTTATAATTAGTCTAAATACTGAGATATCACTTAGATCACTAAAAAAACACAATTCCTATTTGGGCTGAATGATAGAGATTATATTTCCATTTGGATATATTTTGCCCAGATATCAAAGAAAACACATGAAAGTCACCAAATATAATTTATAAGGAACTTTTGAGAACTAATTTAATAACAGACAGCCATGCCACAGCAAAATTTCTGTTACTGAAACAATGCTTGGCACACCAGTTTATAAGATTCTACAAATACATAATACCGCAAAGAGAAACAAAATTATCATCTTAAATAATTTAAATGCTAATTAAATTCTAACTTTAAAATCCTCCTTTCTTAAGTGATGAAAATGTACTAGAGAGGCAGACACACTGACCCGAAAAGAAATAGAGGTTATTAACAGAAATAAACTGATTTACACAGTGTCTCCAAACCATTCACCTGCTCTGTGCTAACATACTCAGTATAAACACCCCTTGTCTGGTAAAAGGATGTTATTAAATTGGATTGGTATTGACAGCTCTCTATATACCAAGTTATTACAGGTGAGTTATAACGACAGGTTTTTTTTACATTGGCTGTCATTATAAACTGTCTTTATTCAGTTGATTACAACTGTCTGAAACTCTCCATCACATTTTTCCATATTGTTCTCTGCCTCATGTTAAATATTTTCAAAAAAAAATTAAGCAACAGGAAAAAATTCTTGTATTTTTAAGAGTCAGTATAAAAGTGAGGTGGTGTTTGGTTTCTAAATGGTTTCAAAAACAAGGGACATGGGTATCACCATGTCTGCTACGATTTTCTGCAACTTAATTCACATTTGCAAGAACTTGCAGAAACACACAGAACTGTCGTACAGAAAAATGACAAAGGTGGGAACAAACCAAAAAAATACTCGTCAGCTGTATTTACAACTCCTACCGTCTTCCCTAAAACTTGTATTATCACCTTGTCAGAAATGTAACATTGGAGAAATATCTTCAAAATTCAGTCTTCCCTACAGAAAATGCTCTATCTTCTTGCATTATTTACAGATATCAAATGTAGTTAGTAGAGGAGAACAAACCTAAGAGTGAGAATTTCATTCCCTTATAAATTTTGTTACTGTTATTTTCCCACTTTTCCCCACTCCTTCCCCCTATTGATTTATGATTCTGTATAAACCCATCAAAAATTCTGCAGTCACCTGTTAAGGAACTGTTTTTGTACAATTTATCTTGTAAAGGACCTAGAGCGCAATCTTCCTTGGCCATAGTAAAACTTAAGACTTCATTTTAAACCCAAATTTAAAAAGAGCAAAGAGTTTGCATTTGTCTTTTCTCCTCCTAAGTTTTCCCAGGAAATACTTCAGAGCTAAGTTTCCACAGGTCACCACTGAGCAAAAGGTGTTGGACACTCCCAGTAATCAAAAATGCAGGTCAGATGGCTGGGATTTCAGTTCACAGATAGAAATCTGCCAATTGCCCTAGAGGTGTTTATGTCAAACCCTGATTGTTTGCACAAGTGGTCCCAGTGGAGTCAATGACTGGTTTGGCATGATTAAGGGAGCAGGATTTTGCCTCTTGAGTCACTTTTTAAGAGGAAGGGGAGGACCCCACAAACAATTCCCTCCTGACTGCACAGACCCCCTCTGTGGATCAGTACAAGGATTGATTCTGCGGGGGGATTGAGATCATCTGATTAGCGACAGAAGTAGGCTGGAGCACTCCAAGGACAACGCCTTGAGTTCAGGATCAGCTATTACAAGGGAGGAGCCTGTCCACTAAGTTAAAAAGCCAATTTTGCCACCACAACACTTCATAATTTTTATATATATATATATGTATATATATATCCAGTATAAAATGAAATGGTATTGCTTCTTAGGTAGAAATTACATTGACAGAAACCATGGACTTGACCATTTGTGAGTATCTTCTCTGGGACACAGTTCAGGGGCTGTGGACAACAAAAAGCCTAGCAGATACGCGATCTATAGACCAGAGTTCAATTCCATTAAAATCTGAAGTTTACTGAATATCATGGACGACTTCA
>WHYT01017801.1:387798-501304 GCA_009806455.1 Tetrax tetrax
TGGGGTTTTGGTTTTTTTTTTTTTTTTTTTTTTTTTTTTTTTTTTTTTAAAGTGTCAAATGGAAGGGGCACACACATTGGCAAACTTCTTACACATGTCCATGAGAACAGAAATGGGTTTTGCTACTCAAAGCTACAGTCATAGCCTCTGTTCTTGTCTCCTAGAGCTAGAACTTACAACAGAGTAAAAGCCATCTTAATTCTTTTTTACAAAGTCATAATTTCTGAAGATGTGCGTGAAGGACATAAGTATCGTCATATAAGACATGAATGTCCAATTAAGCTTCTTCTCCAGTGGCTTTTGAAGAGCAACCCCTTATCATCAGTTCTTCCAGGCTCAAACCATTTTCTCCTGAAGCTTTAATTTCCAATAGCATCACCCTATCTCTGTGCTGGACTTGCATCTATTATGACAAGCGCTCATGTCACACAGTTTGAGCTCTGCTGTTGACTTTAAGTGTAAAATCCAAATGTCAGCTTTAAAAGCAATAATAATGTTAAAAGCAGAAATATTTCTAAACAGCAATAGAAATGAGAGGTATTTGGCCCTCTGCTACAGCTTGTAAAACAGACTGGGAAATCACTGTAACTCAAAGTGATCAGTGGATAGCAGAACCTTTTTCCAATAATTAAAAAAAGTATTAAAGTTAAAAACTTTGTTTCACACTACCTTGTCTCAACTGGGAGCTTTTTTGTGTGTGTTGTAGGAGACAACTGGAAGCACTAGCTAGCACTGATTTTATTTTAATCCATTTTTTTCACCTGCTCCTTACTTTCCAGAACATTAATTTTTGGGGCAGGAGTACATCATATCTGGTTCCCGAGTCCACAGTTTCTACTCAGATTTTCTCTTTACACCTGCCTTGTATTTATCACATTTATTTATCAATAAATAAAATCAAATATTGACACACACAAAGACAGGATGGACATGTTACTGAATGAGGCACTGGATTTGGATTTAAAAAAAATAAATAAAAACCTTTATTTCAAGTGCTGACTCAGCTTTGGGCTTCCTCAAACCAGCAGCATGGTCTATCAGAGCTCTCTATCTGCTCAGCAGATGCTGGGACCTGGACCCAGTGCTCTTGCAAGACAGCCATAAATATCAAAGTGGCTATTAAAATTATCTGCAACAAGAAATCTCTCAGCAAGTTCCTGGGAACAACACCCCAACCAGTAAGAATATTGTTTCTCAAGCACTTAAAACTAAATCTGTAACATCAGCTTTATGGAAAAAGAACAGAGGTTTAAGCCCCCGTTCCACTTTTTTCCTACGGTGCATAAATACTTAATCATTTGGCTTTTGATGGTTTTAGTTCTTTTAGGATTATTTGATTAATAAGGCTTGGTCCTGTCTGCCCCCACTCCAATGTAGAATGGAAAAATATTTGAAAAATCTTAAGTTTAACAGAATAAGCAAAGTTTTTCCTAGTCCTATAAAGCATAGCTGTTTTGAAGAACCTATATTTCAATTTTTTTTGAGCCATTTATTTCTACTGGCTCAATACAGCTGACTGAAATATTAGTAAACCTCTTTAATCCCCGCTAGCACAACTTAAAAACAATGCTCTGTTCCTTCCATAGCACTGTGCTGCAATAACCCTGCACACCCTACAATTATTTGAAGTCTTTCATTTCTTTCTGTGTAATAATCTGAAAAGATTTGATATAATTGTGGCCATTTTCTGAAGGTCCTGTTTTCTGTCCATTTCTGCTATGTACATCTTTTTGGGGTTTCAGATCCAGAGGGAAATCAGGTAATGGAGTTACTCACAGTTCTCACTCAGGTATAAATTTTAAGATCAAAATTTTACAGATTTATTGCATGTCACCTTTCTGCTACTGTTGTCATCCTTCACAGCAGAAGGATGATGTTATTTCCCCCTTATTAAACTGCATTTTTTTTTTTTTTCCTGTTCTGGCTATTTTCATTCAAGGCATGTTGATTTGAAACATAAAATCCAGATTTTGTCTTATTTAAAGCTTCTGGTCAGAAAATTGTCTTCCTTCTCTTCCTAGGCCGACTACTCTGTCTAAGTAGTAGTTTCCACAAAACCAGTGATTTCTTCCTTAATCTTCAAGTGGGCAGAAAACACAAAAAGACTGCTCCTCCACTGTAGCATACTCACACATGGTTTTTTGCTTTTATATTCAATACTGAGGTTTTTACGAGTGTAACCTGCAGCTCAAGTGACCTATACTTCTGTGACAGCTCTTGGAAATTAAAACCCTCAAGTATGTGCTCTTAAAGATGGAGGTACAGCCCTAGCTATTTTAGGCAGAAAGAAAAAAGGAGAACTAGCTAGAATAATCAGCTATTCTAGGAAGTGACGGAGGATCAGCGCAAGCAAGGTGTTAGGGAAGAAGCTACATAAAATCAGACAGAGGAGCTATTAGCAGTGAGGTCTCTTCACCTAACCCTTCCTATAAACAACCCTCATGGCAGCCAAACTGCAGTTCCTTGTCCACACGTGATCTAGACAATATATTGCCTATAAGATACAAAATTAGATCACACAAGTACATGGGGGTAGGTCCATGCTGGTTTTGTCTTCTCATCCACCAATCCAGCCTAACAGAGTAGCTCTGACCTGCTACTGGAGCACACCAGAAAGCCTTACTTTTAGTTTACCACACGTTTACTTCAGCCCTATCTTTCTCTGAGGGCTTGTGTTTTTTTTTTTTTCTCCACTTGAATTTAAAAACAAAAATCAGCTCAGTGTGAGGATTCCTAATTTCTCAAGGATATAAAAAGAATTGCCATAACCACGCTGGGAGAATGCTAAGGAGCTGATTAAGGTATTCACCTAGGGATCAACATCTGACAAAGAAATTTCACAAGTGGAACACTGGAAAGGAGAACTCCAGAGAGGTCAATCAAGTCTTTGTTATGAGTCTCAGTCACAGGAAAATATCTGACCTGACCGGCAGCAATGGAGAAAGAAGCCAACACCTTATGTTGTGGGAGACTGGGGAAAATACATTCCTTCTGAAGCCTTGTAAGACTTCATGTGGCATAGTTCTTATTTTAAGACTTATTTGAATCTCACATCTCAAATTCCAGCTGCAGTGACTGCTACCCAGCAAATCTTCCCTTCTCTAGGCACAGAAACATCAGCAGCTGGAGAGGGCACATCTGGGAGACCTACAGCAACTGCAGCTCCCATGCACTGCAAGCACTGTAATCAAACCTCACAGTACATTTCTTCAGGACTATCTCATTCCTTTGAACTTGTCTTTAAAATTTTTTCTTTGTTGTGATGCTGTCCACCCCCCAATGCCCAAAATATGGAGATGGCATGGACAGCTTGTTTCCCCACCCTGCTAATCCATAAGGTTTTTTGTTCCTTGTGCCTCCTTGCTCATTTCACATGTACTCTGCAGCACCTTCAGCATAGAAACTTTTTTTTTGTTCAGTGTAGAACACCAGATTCTAACAAGAAAGGTACAGATTTTTGTTTCCTTGCAAACAGACTTTTATGTTTTTAAGATGTTTGCTATTTTTTCATCACATCTGTTACACTGTGTGAAGCAGTATGAAGACATACTAATCTCAGAAGAACAATCTTAAAGTGAAGGTTCCATCGTAAAGCTAAGATAAATAAACCAGACTGTGACCGTATGAATCTTACAGTTTAAAGCACTAAATTATGCTTTTTATTGGAAAATAGTTTGCATTTTAATACCTTGAAATCCAGAAAGTCATTGCTACTTCAGAAAAAAAAAAATACCATACATTGTGCATCTTTGTCCTTACAACACTAAGACTGTGAAGATTGTCACTGTGACAGTCGCAGCTCGGCAAAACCGCCTCCCAAGCAGTCAGACATCGCGAGCAGCCAAGTGACATCACCTCCAAACTCCCAGGAGGGCTGACAAAAGAATGAGGAGCGACAAAAACACACAGGGCACTGATTTAGAGCCCTGCCGTGATCGAAAATTCAGCTAATCATCTTACCGCCGCCTGACAACAGCGATGTTGAAGTCTCAGGGGAGCGTGCAGACCTGGCCGCTATGTACCAATGCTTAATCGCTCACCACCCACACACCACACCGAACACCTCAGAAATCACTCGAGTATTGTTATTCCGTATGCTCCTTGTAAGTTTTTCCAATATTGAGATGTTAATGTTACGCTGTTACGCAGCCTTGAGCAGAAGATGCAAGGAACCACGTCGTTAGGAACCTTTCCAGGGAAAGGTGGCATTACGTCACATAGGAATTCGCATTTTATCATGCTGAGCATTTAAATCCAAAACACAAAGCCATTCCAGTTCAGAGGAAAAAAAAAAGCTGTGGGCTAAGGCTGAACAGAAGAAAACGTATTTTCTGGATTACAGAAATGAAGAAACTCGACGCAGCAGTTCATCGCTGTATGAAAGGCAGTATTAAAGTTGACATTTCTACTCAAGCATACCCCAACCTAGACAAGGCAAAGGGGGGACAGCATAGGCATGGAGACACAACTTGGCTATCACCCAAAACCCCACCTTAAGATGCCAGCAAGCAAACAAGTACATTGATGCAACGATTCTCCTAGCTTGGAAATTTGGAGAAGTTAAGCAGCCCAAAATCCAGATAACTCTCAGCAAATAAAAACCAGGGTTTTTTTTTTTCTGTGCTATATTAGTTTTAAGCAAGGAAATCAAAGATGAAGCCAGCACAATGTAAATCCTGGCCTGCTGAAATTTGGGACCCTAAAATATGTTCAACTAAAATTATATGAAACAGGTAAAGTGTCCACATTTCAGCTCCAATTGCTTGATAATTTCTTTTTCGTATTCTGATAGAAAAATAGGCTGTTGTACATTAACTATTTTTTTTCTTTTGTTGAAACAAGATAAAAGGCAAAATGCATTTTCTTAACTCATTATTTGTCCTTTTATTGATTACTATATTGGTAATATCCTTCTGCAACATTTATCATAATGTTCTTATTAATTCAATATTCTGTCTTAAAACTACGTTGTTGCCTCCCTCACCAATCTTAGTTCTGGCATGTTGTTTCAGATCCATATTGTATAAGAAATATTTCAAGGAGCGTGCATTGGATTTTCAGTGGAGAAAACTGGCTTCAGCAGCCACTACCAGAAATAGAAATAAAAGACTAAACATACCAGGGAAAGAACAACGACAGAAGAAAACTTCCTTGCAGTATAATTTTGAAATATCAATTTAATCAAATAGAAAAGCTAATCAAAATAAAGCAGTGGAAAGGAGCAAACAAAAGTATTCAGAGAGCAGAGGGCTAAGATATATATAAAAAAATGACAGCTTTCATGTCTTTTTTTTTGTTCTCCTATTCAACGCTAACCCCCATTGCTTGTAGAAGTCACTGGAGGACTACTCCAGCAGACAGCTACTTTGTCATTTGGAGTCAAAAAAGTATCAAACACTGCATTTTAGATCCTTACAAGACCATGGAGAGGAAAAGAAAGTTTTTTGGTCAATGTTTGGCAGAACATCAGAGATAGCCCTTGGAGCTACTCAGCAGGGAGTGAAGATAAACGTTGAACAATCTTAGACGAGAGAGCAGGCGGAGAATAGGGGGGCTGCTACACACAGCCTGAAAACTTGAGCACAGGAAAGAATGGGGTTTTCATCAGATTAAGTTGGCAAACAGAGGTTTTGCACCTGAGTTGATTTTTAGTCAGTAGCTCATGGAAAAACAAGATCACTTAATCAGATACAGGACCACTTCCACTTCAGACAGGAGTGGTCCTCCCCATGGTTCCCTCCCTCTCCTTCACCCGCTGCTGTCTGCATGCACACACTTTTTTTTATGCCCAACAGTGGCTCCTACAATTGAGTTTAGTTGTGCCTGGAGACTGGGAAACACTTTACTTGATACAACTGACCATCAGCTATTATTTCTGGATTTGCTCAATTGATGTCCTTTAATAGATTGACCTCAGCATCATATTCTACATGCTTTAGTATATCTAAATTATTTCCAGGTTTAATTTGTTTGCAGAGACTTCTTATTAACTTATGACAAAACTCTAAGACTGCAGTCTGGATTTTTCAACAGCAAATAAAAAAATATTTGAGAGATTCTTTGGAAAAGTCATGTCTCACTACTGTCGTGTCCATTTATGTTCTGTCATTAATGCTACCAATACATTAAAAAGTACAACCCTGTCAGGAAAAGCACTGCAAATCCAATATTCAGATCTCCCATAATTCACCAAGAACCAGAACCTGAAGAGATGCATTCGAGGTATTTATTTCTACCCAAGTAGTTTCCCAGTTAAAATGTCACCCAAGACCCCAAGTAAATATTTGAGATGCTAATGCCATATAAATTGAATTTCTGATGGGAATTCAGATTTGAGAGTGGCTGCCAACTTGAGCTGAAAGTTGTGCAAACAAATTAGTTTTAGAACCTCATTAGAGCGTTACCTCTTCCTAGCTACAAACTTGGCGTACAGCATCCAATCGTTCTTGCATTATAAAGCTTGCAGGGAGAATCACCGTTTTTTTTTTGGTGTTTGTACAGCATTTTTTCAATTAGAGTCCTGATACTTTAATATAAATAATAAATACAGTTTTGATGAGTGACATGTAGCCAATATACATTTCCTACAGCGTTAAAAAAATCCATGGGATTAAAAAGTGAGAGTCAATCATAAGGAGAGAGCATTAAGATTACTTTTTTTCCCAGAAAAGATAAATCCACCTTGAACACCAAATGTGACTTCTGGGTTTCAGTTTCTGTTTTAAATAAATTACTTCCAGTAAAGTTGCTCTGTTTCTGCAGAAAAAAAAATATTTTCTTAAACACAAGTGGGAGTTATATTCCTTTTATTTCTACCTTTGCTAAGTGCAACTGAAGAACTTAGTCTACAAACACTTTCGGGAAGCTTGTTGATAATAACCATTGATAAATTAAGGTTAAACGAGAACTAACACTGCTAAAAAAGCTGACTCCATGAATACTTCATTAAAAAGTGTTGTAAAACCCTGGCTAAATGCATCCTTTGCCTACTTGGAACTTATTCTTGAGACATGAGCTGCATGTCATCTCTGAAGCATCTTGCAATTCTAAGACTTCATTTGATAATAATTTCCGTCTCTGCTATTAACTCTAATGAAGTAGGCTCAATTTTTCAACAGCTATACTTATTTTATCAAGCTGATATAAGCTAAAGAGTAGAAGTGTCAGGCCATTCCTTATCCAGGTTTGAAGCAACTCACACTCTGAAAGGCAATCAGTACACACTAGATGCAGTCCAAAGCCTGAAAACTGTTAGATTTTTTTTTTTTTAAGTCTCAAATCTGTTATGAATAAAGCAATAGATTCTGCACAGAAATCAATTTAAAAAATCATTTAGCCCTGCGGCCACTTCCGAAGTGGCACGCAACACTCATGGGTGCGTTAGAGGTTTGAAAGCCCTGTTATAAACTTATCCAACTCCAGTTAACATTATCAGAACATGCTACACCACCATGCTTAGGCCAGCTTATCATTTAGGCTCAGCACAGCTCTAAAAGCAGCTTTGACATTTCTAGGCAGCCTGCAGCACGGTCAAGCCTATACCTAGCTGAGTTTGGGCCCTGGGCTAAGTCTTCTGCAAGGATGCATCTTCCCTTCAGCTGGAATCCAGGTTCTGATCCTGCAGGAAGCCCCAGCTGTCTGCAGAAACCGTACCAGTGAACCAGTGCAAGTAAAAAACAGAAAAAAAAAATAAAGTCTTCCTAGGGTGTTGTTATTGCTGGAACTGAAGACAACAGCATCTCCTCAGACACACCCAAGCACATCCAGGTAGCGCTGTCATTCCTCTTACCCCTGACAGGTGCATGAGCATTCAGCAGAAAAAAAAATTAAGTTAGTTATGATGCCTTCACACAATACATTTAAAAACTCAGGTGAAAAGACCACCAACTCGCTCTCTCTTACAGGTTTGGACTGTCTCCTGGTAGTTAAACACATAAATAGAAATGTTGTCTTTTCATTTCAATTAACAGAAATGTCACCAACCAGCCACCCAGGTCACAAGGATGGAGAACAGCAGTAAAAAGTTGACACACCAAAATCACAACTACTAGCAATACCACAGATGAGAGGCTGAGTTTTCAGGAAAGAGCAAGCCATGGACTACGGCTGCTTGCTGCGAACAATAGAAATGTGTAAACTTCTGTAAATCAGACGCTGCCAACAGCTTCAAAGCTTTTTATAGCAAAAAAAAGTTATAACTGAAGTTTTCAGTATATAAAATGGAGACAGATAGAGCAGCATATTGGAATTGGAAAGGCAAAAAATCATCATGCTTCCTATAACTAGTTATGATTTCTCATTATACAAATGTGCCTTGAAGAGTCACATTACCGCAGGGTGATTACATCCAATAACTGCTGACCCCCGGGTCACAAATTAAAAATCAACCAGATCTACAACTCTATTTAAATTATAATACACCTCTCATTTCATGGAGTAATCTCATCATGAAGATCATAATTGCAAATTGCCCACCACACACATTAGGCAGAAGTTGGATTTATTTTAAATTAAAAAGTAGCATTTCTTACACCCCACCAGCATACTACAAAGATGATTAAAACATTTTGGAAAGCTCTGGTTTCAGTTTCTCTTCAGCTTCTGTTGTAGAAAAAGATTATTCTTATTTGAATTAGCATTCTTGATACATTTTATAAGATGATACCTCCTCTTTTTTGGCTTGTCTTTTCTCAGAGTATCAGAAAGTTAAATTTATCCTTGCTACCATAGAATATCAAAAGAAATTAAAAAGCCTACTGTTAGAAACTGATGTGAAAAAATATTTTCAGCAAGTTAAGGGTTAAAGTTTATGCTGCAGGGAAAGTAACATATGCATCCAAATAGGTAATTATTTATTTAAAAATACATTAATGGCACTGAGAAAATGTAAACTGTTTGATAATCCAAAGTGGTTGCAAGACAGGTAGAATGTCTCCAAAGTATCTTGCTTCTTTCAAGTACTGCTCAAAGTTATTTTTTTACCTCTCCATGAATGTCATACAACACAGACAAGAGTATCCATGTCCAAAACTGCAAAGCTAGGATTGTTTTCCTGCCAAGATGTGGGTATTTATCATTTCCTCACAGACCCTGGTTTCCAGTGAAAAGAAAACCACAACACCCAGTGGGTAACCAGAGCTCTGGGACTCCAGCAGAGCACCTGCTCCCACGTTAAGCAGAGATGCTGTGGTCCAGTGTTGTCATTGTGGCAATGAAACATTCCAGTCATTCAGATTCCCACCCAAGTGGAATCAGTTACGTCAAATGGATTTATATACCAGATATTTGGTTTTTTCTGTTCTTCATGGACTTTGCCAGAAGGATATTTATTATTGAACGAATCCAGTAAAGGTTCATATGATTACTTCGCTTTAGAGTTTGTGTCATGCAACTTTCAAGTACTTCTTCCCAGCGCATGATAGCGTGAACACCACAGTCTACAATACTTGCCAAGAACAGAATAGAATGTTTTCAATAATAGAGTATTTTAGTTGCAATGAACAACGATCACCTAGTCCAACTGCAATATATATCATCATTTTTATCCCATAAGAACTTAAAATGGGACTGACTTTCTGTATAAGGATTGCTTAATCCACTGACATACAGTCCACAAAAGCTAAATTTATAAAGGCTAGAACTGAAGACTAGGGATAAAAATTTAAGATCATGTTGTGCTTGTTCGAAGCCTATGATGTTTGTTAAAGGACCCTGACTATGGAAAAGCACTTCAAAAAAAGCAAAAAAAAAAAGCATTTAAGAGACAAAACTGCAGCAATATCATCTAGACCAATTCTCAAAGCATTTGAAGTTAATCAGTGTCTACCAATTTCTGCAGATTATACATTCCATTATTAGCAATGCAGTGCTAACATTGCCCATAAATATAGCAGAGCACAAAATTATTTTTTGAACATTTAAATCTTCAGGAATTTTTCCCATCTATATTTTACCAAGACAGAAAAAACATCTGTGCAACACAAGTTCTACCCCTTAGAGTGTGTTCAATTTGTCTAATGCCATGTAACCACAATTTTAATTTACATCTGTGACAGAAATGTCAAGGAAGCATCACATCCTTGTCTAAATTCTTATGATGTAAAATCAAGGTGAAGTACAAACAAATCCAACATCCTACTTAAACCATAAATATTGAAACCAGCCAAGCATTTTAAGTCCTGTTCAGCTATGCAGATGAAATTCTCTACTCAAACTACTGAAGTCATTCTGCACAAAAGCTAATGGAGAATGAATCACCACGAACTGCCAGCTTAAGCCCTTTTTGGACAGAGATTTTTTTTTGTGAATTACCCCTATATTGTGTTGGACCAAGGTATAAAATAATTTCTAGAGCAACACTTCGATTATGGGATACTAGTAAGTTTTTCACTTCGAGCAGTCAGCATTTAAAATAAAAGGCTACCAACTGACAGGAGAAGAACAGAAACTTTCATCTCAAACCCTTCCTACACACAAAAAAGCATTGTCCAGAATTTCACTGCAGCAGCACTTCACAAGCAAAGCCCAGGTTATCAACTTATTGCAGTTATGGGAAGGTAAAACCTTCAGCTGATCAATAGCTGATCGTCCCTGCTCCTTGCAGGGGGGTTGGACTAGATGACCTTTGAAGGTCCCTTCAACCCTAAGCATTCCATGATTAATAGGGACCAACCAGAGTAGCAGTGACAAATAAAGGAACACACCGATCATCATGACGGACAGTTGACACATATGCAGGAAAGTCATCAGAATTTGTAAAGCTTAAATAAGGTATTGAAAGCATTTGTACTACAGGAATTTCTAAAAATTTTATCTCATCTAATTTGAGGTCAAGATGAGAAAAAAGTATACATAAGTATCTATTTGAAGAGAATGGACCTCAGCAGAATTCAACCTATGGGTAAACGACAATGTGAAAATTGTCAAGGCAAGCAAGGTCCTGTGAAGGTGAATTTAAAACATTTGTTGTGCAAGAAAATTGGGAGACTGCAGAGGAATACAAACAAGTTAAAGCCAGTCAAAGCCACCAGCAGTACATAATCTTTTGGCAGTATTTTCCAATCATACGTGAATTTGTTACAAAAATTGGGACATTAAGTTTTGAAAGCCTGCTTAGGGAGCAATAGAGCAGAGCACACATCTGAAGATGCTTTGGAGAAACAATCTGTAATGGTTAGAGGAACCTGAAAAGACTGAAATAAAGCAACAGAAGAAAACCTGGTAACTGAGGTTATATATGCTTGAATCGCAGAGGTCTGTCACATTGTCACAGGGACACTGTCCCTTCGAGAAAAGGGCAGAGTAAGCAGGTTTAGTCATTCTGAGCTTCATCTAATGGTAAAGAGATAGATCAAGATATTAGTTGACGAAGAAAACGATTCTGGGAGAGAGCTGTATCTAAGGGGCGTTTGCATGAAAGAAATTATGTTAACACATTCATTCTTCTATTTTGCTGCATTTTTGCTTTTCATAACTTCCATTGTTGAATCAGCTAGACTACTAACCTAGAGAAATACCTTGCTTGGCTGGATATACCCCACACCAGTCAAATATTTGGGTTTCCATTATGTTCTTATGTGGAAATGTTTCATAATGTATAACGAACATGTCAGAAAACTAAATAGAAAGGTTAAATTAGTACAAATTTTATGATCAAAGGTTATCATTAAACCCAATCTTTCAGAGTTCTATAGATTTCTGTTACTTACATCAATATTCACTATGCAACGTAAAGTCAACACCGAGAACAAATAAGGCAACTTAAATACTAGATATTTTCTGTTTCTAACCTAGTCTAATGAGAAAAGTCAAACTTCAACAGTATTCATGATAAAAATGTCTGTCAGTAGCAACCAGCCCATCAAATTCAGTTTTATTTTCTCTAGAGAAGTCGCAGTGAGCTGTTTCATTATATTGAAATTGTTTTGTCAGCACACTATTTAGAAGAGCGATAGGGTTGTGCTGTACGAAAATACAGATGCTGCTTACTGTAACTTATTAAAAAAGAGAAATCATATAACCTTCTGATCTCTTCGGAGTGTTCAGTACCATAAATATGTCAAAACTCCCAAAATCTCCATATTAAAGATACTAAAGGCACAATGCAAGTACAAGATATTCAATTGCATCAAATTACAATGAGAAGCCTTTAAAGCTACTTTTTACAGCATCATTCAATGAAAACCTAATAAAAGAGATTTTTATCTTTTCATGGTTATTAGATCTCTTTCAATGGCTACAGCCATCTTTTGCCTTCAATCTCTTCTAACCACCATGTGCTTTTCACTGACCACTGGTTAAACTGTGATTTTATCTATGAATAATTGAGAATAAAAAAATACTTTCTTTACAATCAAAAAATAAGCTCTTTTACGTAAACATTGTATTTGATCCTATAAAAGCCTTTGTTGAAACTCAGCTTTGAAATCAAGGACAAACCCTGACACAATTAACACACCATTTTTCTGATTTAAACATTGATTCTCTAATACATTACTCTCAGATTCACTCAGTATAACAGTAGAAAATTGGGCTACAATTATTTTTTTTCTTGAGTGACAAGATTTAGCCCTACCCTATGCAAATACATTCTTCGAGCTGAGGAAAAGTGTGCACAATTTTCTCCAAGTGAATAAATTCTGCAATACACACACTTGAACTCACCTCCCCAATCAACGAAAGAGAGCTGGTTCCCAAAGGGTCTGGATTATCCCCACTCCCCCCACCTCCCTGCTTGTCTAGCTACAGTCCTTAATTTTTTTTTTTTTTTTAAGGTCCCTACTCTCCATAATAATCAAAGAGTAATAGCAATAGAATAAAATTCCTTGTCACAGCTTTGCTGAGAAGCTCAAGAATCCAGAAAAATTATGTTACATTTTGAACATGTAATATGAATCAGTCATTTTAAACTCTTACAGATGGAAAGATTGTAGGTTCATTTTTGTGCTAAGAGTTAGACTTAGCTGAAGATACCAGATTTGTAACTCAAGGCACAGTGATACACACTCTTAAGTATTTCCTGAAAATATTTCACTTCATTTCAAATACCAGTCTTTATTCCTCCTACTTTTAACTTCTTTTAAATATTCAGAAGCACGTGTACCTTTCCAGTTCCCTGCACTTACCTTGACCCTCTTCAAATGTGACTGAAAATGCCACTTAAAGTATAAGCAGGCCAGGTCCTTAGAGCATTCAATGTTCATTCACTGATTGAATTTAAAACTAACCTTCTCGTTTGCAAATTTTTAATTAAATTAGCACTTTGGATACAGAGCTGTTAATGAATTAGCTCTGTTAAAGCTTCCACTATAATGTTAACAATTGGCAAATATAAGAAAATCAAAAAGAAAATTAAATAGGATCATAGTAATTCTTAAACTGAAATTTCTAAGTATACCCGTATTTTTCTCCCTCCAGACTCAAGAGTCATTTGTTATGATGCATGGTCTCAAATACTCCCCTCAGAAACTCTTCCCAGTTTGTTTTACATTTTTATGTCTGCATCAAAACTTCAACAGCATGGAAGTTACACCTCTGCAAGAAATTGAGTGTGTTGGCCACTCTCCAGCGCTAAAACACTTGCTTGACTCTAAGCCTGGATAGAACTTGAGCTCCTGCAGTGAAATAAAAGTTTTCTCTGAGCACATCCATGGGGCCAGCGTGCTCAGGAGCACATCACCTCTCAGATACACCAACACCTGGGAACCTGGAGTAACCTCCAGGTTGAAGCAACCTAGACAGGACCATTACACAAACCTTTCTGTGTAGTACCAATACTCAAAGTCCACCTTCATTACACATTTCACATTGTGCTCTCTCCCCCCAAGTAATGGTCAGCTAATGGGATACAAGGAGGTCTAAAATGCATTCACTTCTGGCTTGGAGATCTGTGAACTCCTCCTGAAACAGTTTAAAAAAGCAAGCCAGAGAGCAAACAGATTAAGTAACCCAAATCAGGTCTGAAAGCAGCTATCAGACAATACAACAGAATTCCAGCAGGAAACTATTTCAAACATTTCATAGAGTTTTTAAGATTTCCAGCAAGTCATCTACAGAAAGTACTGTTACATTAGTACCAGAATAATTACAGAATATGCTGATTGCAACTAATTACTAGAAAACCTGAAAATTTAAGATGCAGAAGTCTTTTTTATTAGTGTTAAGTTTTCCTTTGTCTTGTTTCAAATTCCTTTCTTCCATTCATCTGAAACTGTATTACATATATGATACACATTATTCAATTGCAGTTAAAAATAATGTTTTCTCAAGTTCATTTTATTATTTCAGCCTTTCCTCAAAATATTTTGAGACTTAGACTTTTCAGCACACCTCAGACTGAAAACATTAAATTGCCTGAAAATTTCCCTTTTATTTTCCCAGCTAGTGAAATAAGGTGGTTATTAGGGAAAAACCAAGAACATTGCCTCAACCTGCAAATATTAAAAAAAAAAAAATCAGTGTAGAAAGAAACAATTCCAAACCTACATGGTTTTCTGCAAAGAAAATACTAGATCAGGGATGTATAGCCACCCAAGAAGTCACATGACCCAAAGTTAAAATCAAAACCAACATTTTGCATTCATCTTTGCTATCAAATCACGCTGTATTAACAGGCTCAACCCAATTTACTTGCTGGAGTTGTGTGAGAATGTCGGATCTGACCTACTCTGAACTTTCCCACTGAGGGACAGAGTGCCATTTTTTCTTACTGCAACTTTCATCCAAGAGATGAGGAAATGGCCACTAGGGATGTCAGTTTGATGGCATGTCCTGGAATGATCTGAGGTAGGAAGCTCCATTTCCAAGATGAAAAGGCAGTTTCTACTTAATGGCTGAGGCTAGCTACAGGAAGAGGTTTATTAGCACAATAAAAATCACAAATGGTTCACAAGCCATATTCCAAAGTCAGAAACAGCATCTGAATTTATGAGCTATAAATGTTCTTGGAGGCAAAAGAAATCTAGCATCCTTTCACTCTGTTCCTGTTACTCTACCTTCTGTTCTGGGAAAATATGTAACAGAAAAAAACCCGCATATTTGAGTGTAAAAGGGTATGCAAAGGATGGAGTTGTCCTTTCTTTTCTTGAAAGTATCTACGTCACAGATAAGCATCATCCTGAGTTTTTAGCCAATACACTTGCCACCATATTCTGGCAATTTGCCACATCCCCAAGTTGCAAGTACATGCACCCACCTCATGAAAAGGTCCTCAAAATAACACCTGGGTTATTTATGCTAAGGAAATCACCACATGCAGGCTCACTTGCCTGGAAGTTTAGCTCAAGTTGATTTAGGGCCACCTGAATTTCCTGTCAGGTGACTCACTGACAAGAGCTGCCAAATTAAGCTCTTCCCTTCAATTGTCACAGGAGTGCCTTATTTCATCTCCAGACTTGATTGCCCCCTTGAAGTACACCGCAGAAATATTTGCTACGCACATGAAGCAGGAAGACGCAAGAGTAAATCATAGATCTCGGGTGACGATTCAAAAATCAAACTGCTGAGAAACGAAGCATAATATCATTTAAAATGTCACTAAAACAGAGTTATGAGTATAGTCAGGTAAAATACTTGATAATTGCTTATAATTTTCAGTGTTTGGAAAACAATTTCCTGGCCAGATGTTTTCATATCGTTTGAGATGTTTCACTCTGTCAAGTGTTGTGCGTTTCCTCTGGTTTATGATTCAAGGTGTTAATCATATTCAGTCTTTCAAGATGATTACCTGGTAACATTAACATACAAATGTACGGTGATTATCACGGCTTTTCAGATCCCTGCATTTTGCACAAGGGAAAAAACAATAAAAAATAAATCAGCCTCCTTCAGCTTGCGTGATGCCTATTTCAAAAATGAAATTACTATCAACTCAAGGTCTATGAAAATTAAGAATTAATCAAAGTATAGAAAACTTTCACCTAAGCTTGAAAGTACCAACCCAGAGTTAGTGTCTTAAAATAGGCTAGAGTTTACAGGCATAAAACACACATTCTTTACTTGTAATCTCCAGTATTTTCATGTCTTACTGATAAGACCTACAAGTTCTGAGTATCTACAGCCTTTTCTGAGGAATATACTGCAATTTACAGTATACAATCATAAAAAAATAGGATACTAATTCAGAATGGAGAGAAAAATCTCTATTACATCTCCAGCCTTCTATCATGAAACAGTAAAAATTATGTAGTGAAATTGGGTCAAGTTCAACACCACCTGAATCCAAAAAAAGAAATCTACTGGATGTTGTTTACAAAGCATTTTGATACAGGCAGTATGCTATGATGAGCATACATCTCCAGTTTACACTGATACAAGAAGTTCCATAAAGTATCTCAATTCATTCCTAGTGGCACTACTAAATAGCCATTTTTGGGAACATCACACCAACAATACTGGGTAGAGTCGTTGCTACACACATGCTTACGCAAGATTTGCCTAAGATTAGCTGTCCGCATTTGGAAAAGAGAAGAGACAAGCCCTTTGAACTACTCTCACTTGCAAAAATTTTGGTACAGCAATAAGCTGAAGCTCCTCTGCAGGCTCCAGGTGCCCAGGTTTTCTCTGCACATGTATGCTGATCTAATGGAGCAGCACAATTAGGTCAAAGCAGGAGCACCACACAGGCAAGACAGATGTCCAGAAAGAGCTCAAAGGCCACTTTGGAGCCATTATCACCTGCAAATTGCTGCCTTTTGCAGACACCATCTTTGCATGTTGAGTGTCTGGCCGTTTTGTCAGAATCCACTAGCTCCTGGAAATAGCACAGACGGAAGCTCCTTGCTGGAAGGGGCAAAACCATCAGTTTACTCAAAAAGCATTTGAAGCAGATCTGACAGTACTTCCTGATGTGATACGAGGAATGCCTGCATGGTGATGGAAAAGGAAGGATGAACACTCTTACCCTTGGTTGGGTACCTAATTTTGTTCATAAGAGTTACGAGTTACAGGTTGTGAGTTATGAAACCTCAATATCTGAGCACTCGATACATGAATTCACATGGTAGCCTACAGTTTGTGCAAAGGGATTTGAATCCTTGTTTGTTATATTCCTTAACGAGCTCATAAAAAACCACTTTAATTTACATAGTACCTTGACCTGTAAATTTCAGATCTCGAAATGGTCCACGACCTGCATTCAGAAGGACAGAGCACAGATCTCCTTCCTTCTCAGCAGGAGTCAGTGGTGGACACAAAAGACCATAATCCAGGCAGGAATATCCAACCTACATTTACACTTGTATCCCACTAGAAATAGTGTGCCCTTGGCTAATCCCTGGTGCTATGCTCTGTCTGTTACTCTTGCTTCTATTAGTCTGTTGGGCTTTTCATCTTACAGCATCAAGGTCAGAGATTTTAAAAAAATAAATCCCATTAATCTTTCAATCACCTCAGTTCATTTTTATTTCTCTATTCCTTGCTCTCATAGTTGATACTCCCACAGTCCTTTTGACCCCTCCACAGTTCTGCCACTGAAAGATACACTTTTCAAAAAGTCCAAGGGAAACATCAATGCATTCGCTTTTTCCTTTGTTTTTCTGTCACTGAACTCATACATATTTCTACTACAGACCAACAAACAGCTTCTCATATCAGGCAGGAGCCAGCACCACCTATTTCAGGGTTTGGTAAATATTATCAGAACACCTGTATTCAAAACCAGAACTGATAAATCATCAAAAGCAGCAGATGAAGGGAAATGTTTCTCTAGGTTCATAAAAAAAGGCAAAGTTCCTATCAATTTAATTATAAATTAGTTCCAGCATTTTGCCAGTATTTTATTAGTCCTTATTTCACTATGATGAAAGTGCATATACTCTTCCTCATTTTTAGTAATGAATATATATTTTGCTTCTTCACATTGAACAATATATTTCTTCGCAAGCAATGCCAGGTGAGTTGCCAAGGTAGATTTCAAGCTCTGATGTCCCTGATGACAGCAGCGTTTTCAGAGTGAGGTGCCAACACCATCATCTACATGGTTCAAACCAAACCTGTCCCCGAATCGCTCTTCTGTTCTCCAGTTCCAGGTTGGTTCTGAGAAGTGTTAACGGTAAATTCCTGGCACTCTTCGACATTTGCATGAAAACAGGATTTCCACTTTAAATTTCGTGCCTCGGAATCCCATTAAACATCAAATATGCTACTGAAAGAAATCCGGTAAAGACAGTAAAAAGCCAAAAGAATTAATTCTGCGTTTTATTTAAGCCACAGGTAAAAGGATTACAGACTTCACTGGGGTGAGGTCTGTGCAGAATAGGAATAACAATTAAGACCTGGGCAGAGGATTTGTATTTAATAGAACTTATGATGATAGTCTAACATCTTCAAGCCAATGCTTACAAAACACTCTTTCATTTAGTATTAATTTTGTCTATATTCATTCTATATGTCTGTCTCTATTCATTCTATACATTATCTACACAGCTTTTATTGTTCTTTCCCTTAACTTTCCCAAGTTTCGCTAAAAAATAAAATCTACTTAGAAGCAACACCAAGCTTTGTCCCCACTAATTCACCAAAATCACTCAAGCAGGTTTTTTTTTTTTATTTCTGAAGGCTCACCAATTCACAGCACATCCTTTCCTCTGCATACGGGCTTTTCAACTTTATCTGTTGGCTACTGGGGGGGGGTCTGCCGATTGATGATCTTGAAAGGCTGCATTTTCAAGGAAAGACACTGACTTTGGTTTGGTTATAACACTTGCAGATTGAAAGGGGGAAATAAATGCGCAGTCCTTTAAGGGCACAAGTCACCGTTGCTACCTTCCACAAAAATTGTGGCAAGATACTACAGCTAAACGAGCAAAGGAGAAGACTGATTTTTTTTTTTAAGACAATTCAAAAGAACTACCACTGACTTAAGTTTGTAGTTCTCATTCTCTATCTTCTAAACTATGCATCTTTCATTCTGTATGACTTCTTAGTTGTGAAAGTAACACCACATCACAAAATTGCAGGAAAATAATCTTTAATTAGCTCAATTTTCAAGGAATAAATATTTCAGCATAGAATTTGACTTAGAATTTCAAGCTCATTAGTCTATATTTTTATATATATAGTTATTAAAGATATAATTCTGTTAAAACCTTACTGATTATTTAGAAAAAATGAAGCAAAGTGAGTGTTATTTATGGAAAATTAGCTATCATTCAACATTAGCTAAGGAAAAAATCCAAAAAATGTAACTGGAAAGTAATGAATGCATTTTATGTCTATTTTTATAGTAGGACCACATGATTAATGAGCTGTCATAGTCTTAAGGCATTCATTGACACGTTTCTGTAAGCTTGTTCAGATAATAAGCCTTAAGAGAGATGAATGAAGCATGTCCTGCCAGATCTGCTGTGATGATTTCCTTGTACTATAACTGGGGGACACGAAGGACCTCAGCTGTTCTTACAAAAAAAAGTATCTGTCTTCTCATTAATCAAATCCTGCCTTACACTGTGCAAGTGCCACGACGAAGAAGAGAAGCACCGGGTACTAACCCACACACAGGATCAAATTATCTCGATTCTTCAGTTGTGTAGACTTCCCCAGGTGAAGGGAAGATCTGTGTATGATGTAGACAGCCCTCAGAAAGCTGGTCCACAGGGCACAGCGTGCCATAACATTCACACTACGGGTGAACGCTTAGAAAAAAAAAAAACTTGTTTTGGCCTGATAAACCATTTTCCATTACCTTTGTGAACAGGATTTCTGTCAGGACACAACATACCCCACCAATCATTAACCTTTCATGTGGCCTGACCTAGCAAAGAGTAGCTGGAGATAGGACATCCTGGTATCACTGCTCAAGAACTTTCCAGAAAAAAGGGATTCTTCTGAGGACTAAGTTTTCCTTCATTAAGGGAATCAATAGAAGGCACTGCCCACTGGTCTTCACTGTCTGAAGTTACTTGATGAACTCCTGAAATGTACTTGTCCACATTAGGAAGTTGTGGAAGTTCAGATGGATTTAAACAGATGTGGAGCTAAGACATACTGAGAACTAAAAATTGTACCCTGATGGTCCCTCTATATCTACGGAATAAAGTAGGAACAGCAGAGAAGCTGTCCCAACATCTTTCATGACAGCTTTGGGTTATTCATCACTAACACCAGCATCAAATGCTAAATTGCCAATTAGAAGTGAAGTCCTATCACCTTCCGGGTTTCTTTTTGGCATTGTCAAGAGCAGAGCTTTATATTGTCTGAACAAAAAGGATAGCTTACAAAAAAAGCTGAAAGATTTCACGTCCCTGTCACACAGAATGAATTTGTAGGGAACCATTTCTGAACAGCAGTATATTGCTAGAAGGTTGCCAGGAAACAAAAGTATTCCTCCTTTTTTCTTTTATGTTTCTCTCACCTGGTTTTCCTTTCCATGCACCTGTTTGTCAGATACAGTGGTTTGTCCATCTTATTTTGTACTGTAGTATTTTGACAGATCTAAAGGTTTTTGAGTCAACCAGTAACTAGGTTTGCTAGTTTTCAACAGAAAAAAAAAAACCACAACCCAAGATTTCTTAGAACCTGTCTCTTTGTTCTTTTTCTTTTGTTTGCCATGTATAAAACAAAGACCAAAAGTAGATGAAGATAATTTTCACAGTTCCCTCCAACAGCAAATCATAGAATCATAGAATGGTTTGGGTTGGAAGGGACCTTTAAAACCCCCCCAGTCCATCTCCAACCGGATCAGGTTGCTCAGATCCCCGTCCAACCTGGCCTTGAATGTTCCAAGGGATGAGGCATCCACCACCTCTCTGAGCAACCTGGGCCAGTGCTCTACAAACCTCATGGTAAAAAAAAAAATTCCTTATATCTAATTTAGTCATGATGCTTTCTCCAACTTCTTAAATACCCAGGGCATAGATAAGATCAGGTTGTGGGGGTTTTTTGTTATTTGGGTTTTTGAAAAGCAAGAATTTTAATCCAAAGGATTCATTTGAACAAAGATGTTTCCAAAACTGAAGCAGTTACTGTAAGGTGAACTGCAGAGAATCCTGATGAAAGATCATAAAGAATTGAAGTACTTGCCTTTACAGAGCATAGGATCAGAGAAACTGGATGCAATGATTCAAATCTAGGCCAGGAAGAGAACACTTAAATCTAATAATTTGACTGTTATTTCTGTAACATATCCACATACCATGATGCTTATTAAAGAGCAAAGTCTGTCCACACAAACTGAAGGAGAACATTTATAACACCTGGAGTAACAATTAGAGGACGAGGGAAATCTCCTGCTGTTCATTTTTAAGCTAATTTGCAGGGATGCGCTTTTCTAGAAACACTTTTGGTATGGTTTAGTACATTATTTCTTACAACGCATGGAAACACACATCTAAGCTTACAGCAAGAATTAGGTTCGATATTATTGGATAATTAATGGGACATTGACAAAGTAGCTTGTTGTATGCATGCATACATACACTACTTAGCAAAAAAAGAAATATATTTGTCCTCTCCTGATAACCAGCTGCACAATAAATCACGGAAGTTATTTGTGTAGTTCTCCAGACTAGAAGTTAAAGACTTTACTACAGTTTGTAGTCCGAAAAAAGAAAACATTATTTGCAATGTTTCTTCTAAAACATTGCCTGCCATGTAAAAAGCTCTTCAATAAGAAACCTTTCTATTTGAAGTCAGGTCTCTCAAGATGGCTGTCTTTCATGGACAGATATCAAAGGTGTATGAGCAAATAGGGAAAGAAGTACAAACTAACAGAGAGCATGATTCTCATCCATTACCTCAGTAAACGTGCAGTAGCAGTACTGGTCTTCTACCAAGTCTTTGAGGTACCATCCTGAAAATACCATATTTTTATTAAAAATACTTTTCATCAGGATCCTTAGCCAAGCCTACAGGAAGATAAAACCCCATTTTAGAAACGTAAATTTCTATATTTTTTTGTGTAGAATTCCGCAAGACAATAACTCAGTATTTACTGCAGCATTTGCTTTTTTTTTTTCCAAAAAAGCAAAGTACATAAAAATATTTGCTAGGGAACAAAACAAGCTGCAGCAGTTCAAGAAAGTAAATCTGTCTGGGAAGGACACTACCAGAACACTGTCACTCGTTAGAGCAGGGTTCATCAGGAGGGTGGCTCTTCAACCTGGTCACCAGAACCAGTCCTCAACCATTACAGATGCACTACGTTGGACCATTAAGATGAGAATAAATGAAGATTGGAGAATATCGGTGAGCTACTATATCAAACTGCCTGGAAGGGTTACGTCTTGTTTTGCTTTCAGCAAGGTGATATAAGCCCTGTTCATAAGAAAGCAAAAGTTTTAGAGTGCTTGTGGTTGCTCTGCTCCACTCAACTTCAGCTCTGCTGTACACAACCACATGCTATCCAGAAGATACGCCTTTCTTTTACCCCTCTGTATAACTTTTTTTACAGAGCTAAGTTCATCACACACTGTACTTTCTTAAACTAACATTAAAAAAAAAAACCCAAACCACTGAAACCTCAAGTTTTGTTTCTAGTCCCACGCGCCCGAGCACAGGAAACGCGAGGTTTGGAGCCAAACAGGAAGCGGTGCTTTGTACGACACAACGAGCCGCGCAGCCCCACGCGCCGTGGATAATTAGGTGGCTGGCAGTAATTGAAAATATCCTTGCTTCTCTCACAGTAAGTACCTTGTATTACTGCTTGATGTATTGTAGCTACTGACAGATGACAGAATAATTTGTCTTTTATTCAACTCCAACACTGAATTATTGGAAGCTGGAGTTGTCTGCAGCCTAGAGGGAGACATTGTGCCAGAGTTTCATTTGCTCTTATTGAAGGCAAGAGGTTTATAAAAGTTAATGAAATACAGCTAGCAGAGAGACTGTAGGGTCTGAATCTAAGCAGCAGCAGCATATAGATGCCTTGTTATTACACAGGGCAGCAAAAATGCATCAGTCTTTCCAAGCTGTGATATCACAGAAAATATTTAACATTTTCATTGGAACAGCTACCTTTATCATTTGACTAACTGCAATAGCTGTTAAATTTCCTCTTGTTAATGTAATTCATGCATAGCAATCTTATAGAACAGACACTCAAATGAGGACAATAGACCAAACTTAGTCTCTTAAGGCATGAAGATATTGACTGTCTCAAGCAGCCCACAACTACAATCAGCACACTCCATAATCTTGGTCAAGATGTGTCCTGCACCATCCAGTTCTCAGGGAAACAGCCAAAACCTAATGAGCCAGTTGCATGTGGACTCTGATTACAAAAATTTCAAGTAATTTAAAAAAAAAACGAAAACAACTTTGACAGTTAAAAATTTAATCCTATGTGAGGCACAGAAACTTGTATAATCCTAGTATAAGATGAAAAGCATTTTGACAGAAGAAAATTAACATTGCTTTACAGCTCTGTAACAGTTGAGTCCTCACTACAGGACTTAACACCTGTTTACATGGCTGGGTTGTGGGGGTTTAAAATAAATCTCACTAATACTTTGAGATAAATCATGATGTTATTTGCTTTCTGGGATACAGAAAGAGATTAAAATGTCAGGAAATGCATCAAGTTTTCTAAGATGCACTATTTACTGATAATGGCTAAATAACTTCTCTCATTACTAAGGAAAATTATTCTGTAGCAGAACATCCATGGATGTCTGCATAAAGAAGACTGATGAACTTTTTTTTAAGTAGTACCATTTTCCACCAGTCTAACTTGAGGAAAGGAACTGTTCACACTTTTTCCTTTTAAATGAAAGCAGAAAAAAAAAAAAAGAACATTGACCTTGAATGTTGCTTTTATTACAGCAGCTCCTTTAGCTTTGTCACAAACCTCCAAGGTTACTAGTGCTCTGGAACCAAATTATACTGTACACTGCGACCAGTGTTATTCTGGCTGCTGAACCACTTTCAGAGCTAGGCATGGAAAGATCAGGATGGCTCCAAAGTAGTTTCTCAATGCCCTTCCTATAAAAACCTAGAAGCTTGTCTCTATAATATTGAAGCTGCCGCTTGCACAACTAACTGAGGAGTGACTGAAATTGTCAGGGAAGATCCTTTCCTATGGTGTACAACACTAAATTACTTATTTTTCCACCTGAACTCTACCTCCCTAAGTCTTCCATGTATTCTACTCTTCTAACACTTGTCATAGCAAAGCTGAGGCTGGAACAGCACCTAACCCCTTTTCCATCCCTGAGAGAGGGCAGCCTATTTTCTAGCTCACAGGGAAATCGCGTGCTACAGTAACTCCTGCTCATCTCAATGGGAGAGATAAGGAATAAATAGAAAGGAAAACATGGAAATACCGAGGATAGGTCTAAGTAGACAAGAACGTACCCCTGATGGGGACAAAAGAATAATGGCTAGAAAGAGCTAAGAAGCTGAGAGGGACACCATGCATGCTGGAGGGGAGGGGAAGGATGTGGCTGAGCAGCACCACAGGTAAAGCCTTCCTGTTGCTTTTGATTTCTGTTCAGTTATGAGCAAAGCTTCTCCACAGTTAAAAGGGATCCCTTAAAGTACTACAGAATTAAGTAACCCCTTGAACTTCTCATTCATCCTTCGGTGACCTCTTAATTCCACTACACTTACAGCATCATCCAGTCACAAAACCTTGACTCCAGTTCTCTGCCTTTACCACCAGAAACAGTTTGATACTTTCAAAATATATTGAGTCCATTTCAATCTTCAGGTTTTCCACATCATCAATAGCAGCAAGATAGCAAGCATTATGGGTTTTAACTTGAAGACTACTCTGTGTCATAATAGGCATACTCTCACCTTCAAAAAATCTGAGGTGGTTCCTCTCCTGATAACATCAGGCTTTAAGTCAGAATGAAAATTTTCAGTGCAAAGAACTTCCAAGGCAAGAAGATTGTTGTAACTTGCAATACTTGCAACAAGTTAACAGTACATTACGAGCAGATAGTGAAAATCATCGCACTGAAAACAGACTTTACTTACAAGCAAATAAAATTTGAAGAATAGCTTTACTTAGAATTTCATGCTTTATGAAGTATTTTCTTTCACAGTTACGCTGCATTGCAGATTACCTTGCTACGTAACAGAAGAAAGAGTAGCTGATAAGATGTAATCCTATTCTATCCAACTAAAACAGATTTCCTCCCTCCCCAAAAAAGGGGCTTTTTGGTTGTTTTTCTTCTTTCTTACACCATCCCGGTTTCGGCTTACTTGTTCCCAACTGTCTAGGTTCTCCTGACATTTCCCCATTTTATTCTTATCTGTAGAACCAGACTATTTGACATTTTCCAAATGCTGTAAGAGAAGCTCTGAAATCATGGGAAACTCCTGCACATTCCTTAAAGTGTGGAAGCTTTTGTACAATTGCGCAGAATTTCGTTTGCCCTGAATAATACTTTATTAAAAATTCTGTAGGTTAGAACACGCCCAAAGCTGATGCAATACTCAGAACATTTATCTGCTAAGCCAAGCACAAATAAACACTGAAAAGCTTTTCAGATTATTGAAAAAATTCTAATCTTCAATGAGCAAAATTCACCTTTCGGAACATCACCATGAAAAAATCTTCTAGGATTTCCCCCTGACCTCCCACTACCTTTAGTTTCATTTTATCATTAGGAAAAACGTGTTTCTATAGCCATATGTTGATTTTTTTGTTTGTTTGTTTGGCAAAGTCCTCCAAAGAAGAATGAGTTAGGAAGTTTAGAATGACAGAAACAAGCAAGTCTGAATTCAAACTCAGACGCTTAAAAGTCTGGTGAGTATTTGTGAAGCAGAACTAGGGTAATCTACAAACAATAGAAAATGGTTCAGGTGCTTCTCCCAAGTGTCCATGGTTGTGTCTTTAGTCACATGTTTAAATAATTTCACAGAAAGACCGAACAGAGCTTCTCTGTTCTTGCAAAAACATGATATAGATGTGAGATTGCTCTGTTCTTGCAAAAACATGATATAGATGTGAGATTGAATGCCTGTAGTTTCTCAGTCTTGCACAAGGGATAAGGTTAATCCCATGATCCTCATTTATCTCTTACTAACTGCTACGCTGATGTGCAACTGTGGACATCAACAGCAAAACCAGAACAAACCGTACATGTAAGATAGCAAAATAAGCAATAAACCAATCTCATGCTTTTAGTTTATCATCTCAGGTTTTGGGGCTGCCAAGTAGTTGCCCATTTCCACCCCTTTTCCCTCCCCTTGTAAGGTCCTGTTTACCTCCAGGAGAAATGTTTCATTCTCATCACTGTACACAATGACGAAAGTGCACGTATTCTAGCTGGAGCAGTTACTACTGTCTGCAACTAATACTGACTGACACTTCTCAGTGCTTGCCGTTGATGACAGTTTTGCAAAAGCTAAACTGGCTGGAGTGTAATAGTCCATGCTCGACAAGTGCCTGAGGCCAATATTTCAGCTGGAAGTTCCAGCTAGAACAGCCTGTCATTTCCAAGAACGATTTTTTTTTTTTTCTCTTCACCTTCTTTCCTTTTATCCCCCACTCTAGAAGACTTTGTTTCATCCATACTGAAATACAGTTACTTTTTTTCAGCTAGCATCAGATTTCCATACACATGCCCAAGGGACTGGAGTTTGATGGTGGACAGTAAAGGTCACCTGGCTATAGATGAAACTAGCTTTTATGTCTAAAAACATTCATCTCAGTTTAGAAGAGCCAAGATATTTTTGTTTTTTGTTTGATTAGAAGCTTTAAGTCTACTTCCACTAACTTCCCAAAGCACTAACCTGTTTTTAAAAAAATAATAATAATCACACCCACTGGACACATGACATCTCAAGGATAACCAATGTTATTTGCAATTTGTTCTCCCAAGGAAAAGTTTGAGGGTCTTGTAGAAAAAAATGTTTATGATCTGCATCATCAGGCAGAATTGCATTTAGGTTGCACAGGTAACAGTAGCTGGTACTTCCCAGGTAAATATGAACTCAGTGTTCCCAAGAGGTGAGCAATCCTGTTCACCAACAGCTCAATATCTGTGTAACTGACCTGAGGAGTCCTCAAAAAAAATCCAATGTGTGGGACACAGCCTGAGTATGCCGCAAAACAACACATGTTCACAGTTCCCTGCTGCCCTTTTCTCCATTTTTTTCTTTCACCCCTTACTTCCCTCACCCTTTCCCTGCCCTCACACTTCCACTCATTCCACCTTCCCATGCTATCTCCCAGTACAGGACAAGCCTCACCTCTTCATTCTTGACTAGGAATACCATGAGTCAATATAGACCCACAGGGTCTTTTCCCCTTTTTTAAAAAAAAAATCAGAGGAAACAGTATTTTAAAACAGAAAGGAATTCAAGACAAAGCACAGGATCGCTTTGAAACCCAAAGTTCTTTTGCTACTTTTGACTTAAGTTTTACAGGGTAGAACTTAGCCCATGGTAAAACCAAGTGCAAAATGCTTTTTGCCCTCTCCCAGGTAGGCAGATAGCTTGTGTTTTAACTTCTGAGAGCCAGAGAATGTTCAGCCTGGATAAATAGCTGAGAATAAACTTAAAAATTAGAATAATCTGTTTGATTTCTTTAGGAATTTCACACGCTTGTTGCTTACTACGGATTTTTTTTTTTCTGGTCCATGCTGAAGTTTGGGAATATAGCAAGAGTATAGGGAATATAGCAAAATTTGAGCTATTTAATAAATAAAATTTTTGCAGTTCACTCCTGCATTAATTGTGTAAGAAAGATTGTTGGTTTTCATTAAGCCTTCTCAGAACACACAGTGCCTGAAGAATTTCATTAAGACGTTATTGTAAAGGAAAAAAACAACTGTCATTTAACATTCAACCAGAAATTCAGTTCTAGATTTCTCATTTGCAGCATATGTTTGTCAAGTGCCTGATAAAACATAGCGGGAGAAAAAGGCTTTCAGGAAGAAGGCTAAAAAAGCGCTTTAAGAACTCCTACGGCTGTACATTTGTGCCTGGAACATAATTTAGTGCAGTCAGCCTTACTGGAAACTACATGACCTCTTCTCTAACTGATAACAGACAGGATATCAGGTTTCTCTGAAGTTTAAAGCTTAAAATTAAAGCAGGCTCATCTTTTCATTTGATCAAGGCTTGCACGCAGGGGCTGGCAGGTGATCTCACCCCAGACCCAGCACTGCAAGAGTTCACTACTGTCCTGGCATGGAGGAGAAGAATCAGATTGACTCCTGCTGAGGATTCTGACTACAGCTACATCAGCTAGGAGCACTTCTGGAGGGGAAAAAAAATAAATACAGATGGTGTTCATGATCCATGGCTACACTATACATATTTTATATTGTTTAATATGCATTTACTATAGTGTTACTCCAGCCTTTCCATAAGCACAGTAAGTTAGAGGAAAACAGTTTGTAGATTACAAACCCAATTACAGCAGGAACAGGTTTTTAGAACGATCTCTAAGTTACCCTTGTTTATTACCAACACCAGAACAGGTACATCATCTCTTTAATCCAGCTAAGCGTTCTCCTCCCAACTTTTCTGCACCAGATGTGTGGTCTGAAAGAGAAGCCCACAATTCCCTTCTGGAAGGGTTTTTTCCCTTATGGGACGGTTCACTGAGGTTTCCTTCAGCTCTGAAGCAGAGAAAAAGATGGGAGATGACAGAGCTGCATCACGTAGTCCCTCAGCATCAGCACACAAGAACAAACTGCCTCCATACCTGAAGCCTTGCTTGCTCTGCCTGCCTCTCTGATCTGCAGCTTGGGCCTCTAAAGCCAGCCAGAACCAAGAAGGATGCATGCCAGTGACCAAAAAAACCACTCTTTGGAGTACTCCAGGCTCAGTACTGCCCCTTCCAGCAGCACAATTTCAGTATGAAGCGCAATATTTACAGAACTAGCATTTTCATTACAGCAAAGGTACTGACACCAGCCTAGGACTGCCAGACAACGCACTGCAGAATGCAACCTATTTCATTTTCCAGGCATCTGAGACATGTAAAAATGTTTTCCCTCCTTTTATAATTTATTACTTGCTGTTGTGGTATTTGCAAAATCTAAAAAAAAATTATTTCTTGGGTAAACTTGAATGTAAATTAGGAACTCACAGCACAAACATTTTAGAACAGCTGAGGCTGCAAACAGAGCAAGTTATCCCATCATCGAGCAGAATTTGCTTCCTGAAGATGAAGCAACTGAAAGAAAAAAAAAGAAATGTGCAGCAAGCACGCTTAGAAAAGAAGATTTTGGAAGAAACATGCTTCTACCAGCTCAGACAGACAGGACTGCAAAGTGCTCTGTATACATTTGCAGAAAATTTGTGAAGACAACTGCTCTCCTTTAAACTTTTCATTAGGTGCTCTACCCAGTTTAACTGAAAGCAAGTCTTCTACACCATAATAGACATTAAATTTTCAGTTACCACAGCTTTTAGACTGCATGCTACAGGAGAGCACTCATGATGGACACTCTGTACAGCATTGTGCACATTTATTTTTTATATTAAGCCATTGACAAACACTGAGGCATGAGTTTCCACAGCAAATTCACAGGCTGACAATGAAGCACATCTCCCTGCGCAATAGAAATAATGGTCGTTTTCTGTTCCGCTGGGGCAATTAAGGAAAATCTTTAGGTTCAACTTATTTAATAGGTGAAACACTCAAAGTTATGTGATATGCCTTTCCCTGTTTCTCTTTCCAGAGAAAACCAGTCTGCTGCAGTCTACTTGAACCATTCTCTAGCCAGGAGAAAGAAATGGTCAGAAGGAAACAGAAACATTTCTTCTAGCAGCTTTCCCAGGCAGGGATTTGGAACATTTTATCACCACCCATAATTGGTTCAGTTCAGGCAACACTTCATATTCTGGCTCACAAAATTGTATCCAAAAGGGAGAAATATGTTTTCTTTAGATAAAGATTCATTTTGCTCTATCAAACCCAAGGGCTCGTCCCAGCTGTGCATAGATCTGAGACTGAGGACAAAGCAGGGTTTGGAACAGGGTGTGACCACAGGGAAAACCCAGCTGCTTTCCATGAAGCTCGTTAAATTTGGGAGGCTGGGAGCCTGAGCAGCCCAAATCTTAAAGGGTCCTCCCTAATATTTTTTTAAACCAATCTGCAAATCTGACTTGAAAATTCCCCACCATTTATTTACAAATAAGGTAGTAAAAGTTCACGGGATGCAAAATGGTATTATAAAACCCAGGGCACAAACACTTCAAGGCTCCAAAACAGTACTTTCTTGACATAAAAATAAAGTTTCTTGTACTAAAAGCTTTAAAAGCTTGCTGTAAGTTCTCATATCAGCTCCTTCCCGCCCTCCCACCACACACACTTCAGTGACTCAGCCTGCTACAGTTATGGTATGCTTTAAATATTGTAACATCAACATTTTTTTCAGAAAGGAAAACATTTTCACAGACAAAATATTATGTCTTCCTCACTACCAATACCAAAATGTTATTTCATCTATGCTGACAGAAGCTAGTTTTGACTTCCTTTTTTCCTCATTGTTTGTATTTATGGCATTTAACCTAATTCATAATATTTTAGCTTGAGGCAACATAAAAAAAAGTATTGCTAAGCAGACATTTGTATGCCAGTTTACTGAAAACACAGAAACTCTCACAAATAAAACTTACAAATATTTGCCTTAATTAAAAATAAATATGTACTTAAGAGGAAGAAACAGGCAAAAGGCAGATACAATGTTACTTAGTTGAGATAAAACCACCAAATTGCATCTATGCTGGTAAAATATATACATTTTATTACACAAAGTAATTTACAAGTTCACTGCAAAAGTAATGAAAAGAGCCCAAAGCTGCGTCAAAATTATCCAAAAGGGTGATAAGAGTTTAAAAGCCATGTATCCAAGAGGTCAACAGTTAATAAACACCACCAGCTTTATCCTTTCTCAGGAATATTTTTTGTTTGTTTAGATACAGAAGTCTAAGAAAATATGTCCATGAAACTGTGTAGCAACTTTACCTAATAGGAACTGAGATGACACCAAAAAAATAAAGCAAGATAAGGTAATTTTTGAAGTAGCCCAGAGCTCTGTGCCCCTACAGTGAGGCAGGTCAGCCTGTGAACATGAGGGGCTCCTTTTATTTCAGGTTCACGGGAAACACCTGGCTGGCATCCATAAGAATTTCATCTCTTGCCTTCACAGGAGCCCAGGCACTCCAGTATTAAAGTTGAAGATACCAAACCCAACTCAGGCAGATATACCAGGATATTACAGGGTACTGCAGATATTTTTTTAATGAAAAAAAAAAAAAAAGGTCCTGCCAGTCATTTTCTTCAATTATATTTAACATATATACTAAGTACTTGAGGGATCACAGATATTTCAGAGAAAAAAAAAAAAAACAAACCGAAAAACAGCAGGCTGCCTTATCACCAGAAAATACACAGCAAGCCTGTGTTAACTGGGAAGCAGAGGGAGAACCAACTGGATTTTACAAACATGCAGATTAGCATCACGCTCTCAATAGATGGGGTACCTCATACACAGCTCAATTTCTGACATAGCCATGTGCTACGAAGGGATGCATTGGAGGGAAAAAGGAGGAGCCCACATCTCCAGCACAAAACCAAAATCCCTGCTTTTACCCCTAAGGAAGCCGACAACAGCACAGAGAGGCGACGCCATATCCCCAAAAGACCCTGACTTGCTGTCCCCACAGCCCAGGCCGCCTGCTAGCTGTGAGACCCACCACAACCCACTGGAGAGGCTCCAGAGCCCACCTGCTGCAACCCACAGCACCCCTTTTCCACAAAAACTAACAAAACTCACCTCCCAGGCCAAAAAAACCCACACATACCTTCACCATCATGAGAGATCCTGTTCCTCCTTGTCTCTCCTCTGACCAACTCTCCCAACGTCCTCAGAGAAAAAAGCTGCCTCCTCCCCCTCCCAGCCCTTTTGTAGGAGCCCCACCTAATTACCTGATCTCCCACAGCTGGGGCAGGTAACGAGTTCCAACAGCTGGGGCAGTTAATGACTTCACACAGCTGAGGCAGGTAATCCTTAGGCTCCTCAGCAGCCCCTGCCCCCGCTGCCGCTCCTCCTTGTTACAGGGGGGGGAGAGCAGAATTTACATTTACTGTTGTCCTCAGAAGACTGAAATGACTTTCCGCATTCCCTCGTTCCTTTATTAATTGTTCGGGTTTGCTCATTGAAGGTAGATTATATGTAAGAAGTACCCTTTCTCCTCCAATGGGACAGATCAATTTTTTATCTAACTTTTCCACTGATGCCTATCTCTGAAATGTTTTACTCTAGATCATCATTTTCAAAGTCACACTGAATTTTTTTGCAGGCAAGTTTTCTATCACTCCTAAAACTTTCTCTTCCCAATACCCAGCTTCCACAAACCAGGCATTTCCAGATTGCCTTTGTTGGTCACACCAACTTTCAGTCTTGAATTTCTCTGAGTATGGTGCACACTTGGGTACCAGACTTTGCGCAGTCGCCTACGCCCCAAACACCACAAGCACCATCATGGACTTGTGCAAAGACACTGAAGGGAGCCGAACTCGAGAGCAGGATCCATTTTGACAAAACCCCAAAATGACCTGGCTGCCATGGCCTGGCATCTCAAGCCGAGGGAACAGATTTACCAGAAAGGTGTCCCATGCCAGCCCACAATTTCCCTTTACCGACGGCAACGGCCATTTTTCTCCGTGACTTCCCTTGCATGTAGTCTATTTACACACTTGCCCTATCTGCAATATAATTTTTTTTTCAATCATTCTGTCTTTGTGAATTATCTGGTGTGGTGAGCACGCTGACACGGACTGAGACTTTGAGATCTTAATTTGATATCCTAGATAATATCACCATTCAAATTGTTTCAGCTTTATTAAATCCCAGTTAGATATTTAAAATAATATTTAAAAAATTGTTATAACATAATAGTATTTTGAAGCTTACTACCTTTAACCTTACCTGTATAAACTGGAAATAACCACCATCTCTAATTAAAGCGTGGTAAGTGGCAACTGATTGCAAAAGGATTGGTAATCCGCTCTGAGGAAAAGGAAGTCTTCAAGCAGCAAAAAATCTCACAGCTTTCACAGAGAAAGATTGCAGTATTGAATAGTGTTTTGCACCCTGCAAAACTTGGCATGTTTTGTACTCTCTGTTTTGCAGTGCTTTGCAGATTGAGAAAAGCAAATTTATTACCTGTTTCCGTAAGTTCTGTCTTCAAAATCAGTAATGGAAAGACTAAACAGGATTAAATAGGCCAAAATAAACCTGAGAGAACTCTGTTATCTGGAGGTGAAAAAAATCAGAGTCAGTTTTGAAGGAAAGATTTAGCAAACTTTCAATCAATGCTTTTCACGGCAAGTCCTAGCATAGTTTTTATGAACATCTTTAAGATTAGTTTTTCTCCCATTTCTTTGGAGATAAAGCTGATGGGATTAAGAATAAATCCAGTACTGTGAATAATGCATCGCACGATGAGTTACATCGGTTGAGTCTGAGTAACCTTTCTGTTAGAGGTAGATTTAGCACAGGAAATACTGCCTGCCCACTCTGCAGAATCCAGTTCGGTTACATTAAATTTAATGCGTTACAGCAGAAAACATCAGGCATGGCTTTTCCAGCAAAAACACAAAAAAAAAGAAGACTGCAAATTATGAATGCTTCCCATAAGTCAAGTTAATTCTAGCATTAAGAACTAGCTTTTTGTTGGGATGATGTACAACAGTTAGCTTTCACCCTGCGCCACATTGGGTATTCATACATGCAAGGAAACACTCCATTAGCCAGCTCCCAGTAGGCTTCTTGCTTATTCCTGTCTCACAGTATTTTTAACGGCGTATTTCTGAGTACGGTTTTCTCTCGGTCTTCGGAACACCACGATTTGCAAGCAGAGAAGGAGTTTAGGGGTTAACAACGGTTGGAGGAAAAGGTATGCCCATTGTAACTGTTTGAGGTGAAACAGATCCACATTTGTCACATGTGGGTGCTGAAATCTTGTTTAGGTGCCTCATTATGTCATTTATAATCTAGAATTCAGAATATATAAATTTATAGTTTGTATTAAAAAGTATATAAAAGATATGATTGTATAACTTGTTATACATAATTATATAATAATTTTTTATTTTCTGAAAGGAAGATTTCAATTACATTATTACTAGGTACCTCAGAAATTGGAAAATTAGCCTGATCTATTTTGGCTAAAATTATTTATGGTATTAATAGATGGCACCACATATCTCTTGTGATATGAAATACAAGGAAAGACCTAGCACACATGAAAGTGATTTTGTTTAATTCATACCAGTCTATAGATCTCAGGAATAAGCTTCAGATTTTCTTCATCTAATTTTAGATTTCTTCTTCCCATTTTATGGTATTACTGTGCTCAAGGGGCCACAGCCCAATGAAAAGTGATTGTTTTGCTCACGGCATTTCAGGCTTAGGGACAATGGAGCTACACAGGTGTAAATGAAGAGCGGATTTTTCTTTTTCATGATGTCCCTTGTACATGACTTGAAGCTTAACTTATAACAAGAGTAAGGAAAAAGTGGACTGATTTCTTGCCTTATTTAATTCTCTGAGTAACTACTCTCTTGTTTAGTTACGTTGATATCATTACAGAACCCAGGAAAAGAATTAAATTTAGTCCATTTGACTGGAGTTTGTGCTCTTAAATTTAGATCACCCACTCATTAAATATGTCCTGCATTTCTACAGCCAGGAATTGCCAGACTGCTAATCTATTTGACATTATAATTAGTGCTGTTCTTTAGTTTACAGCTGATACTTTGAACTGAGCGCTTCAGAACGATACCTGCTCAGAGACCTTTTTGTTAACCAAGTATATCATTTAGAAGGTCTACAATATTACTGATATATGAACCAGGAATTAAGTTCTGACAATATACATACCGGAAGCTACTGACTCATCTTCGGCAGTGACAGCAGAAGTACGCCAAGTTATAAGTTTGTGGCACCCCAGAGCTGCAAACCTGCATGTTCCTGAAGATGCTGAAGGTTTAGGATGAAGCGGCTTGATAAGCCTGGCCTTTTCCTCAGGTTTCTCTCAGTGAAATAATTCATCACGTATTAGGTCGCTTTCAGTATGTAGCCTTGGTAACAATACCCCTTGACCTTCATTTTCACCAAGTTTACGAAAAGCAGCATGGAAAGGGGCAGGATTTTCATTTCATTCCAATGTTTGCCAACACGGATAGCGCAGCCACGTTTGTGATTGAGCTCAGCACAACGGAGATGGAGCTTTCACCCTCAACACTGATAAACTGTCTCATGGTGGTAACTAGGACACACAGCAGGAATTGACTCCCTCTTGCACATTTAGGAACCTGGGGCATCCTCTGCCTTGCAAACACTCATAAATATTAGAGGAAGTCTTCTCCATTAAAGTATCACACTAAGTGGTGTTCCTGCAGCTGAAGAGATGGTGCTTTTCACTTTTTTATTGGTGTTTTTCTCGGTGGTTTCCCATTCTGTGTCCTATGTCCTTCAACATTCACCAATATGTCGGTGTATGAACAAACTGTAAGACCTTGGAGGATCTAAATCGCTCCTACAGATCTTCTGCCCTCCTATCGTGCTATTTTTCCAATAGGATTATCTCTTCTGGAGTCCTGAGTCCAGGTGGGCACAAGAAACTTCAAGTAATCTCAAACCAGAAGCACTAAAATCTTCCAAGAAATCTACTTGTTTGAGAATTTGCATCAATTATGACCACCTAAAAGAGGATAAAAAAAGGGAAGAAAAGGCAAAGATACACCATGATCCTTTTCCTTGGACAGACTGAATAGTGAACATCCCTTTACTTTTCCCAAAGGAAAAAGGGATATCAGAAGAAATGGGCTTTTTTAGGTTTGGCCTCATAATTACATAGGAGCTTTCCGTTTCAGAGAAATGTTACCATATTTATTGAAAAAAAAAAAAAAGAAGTTTACAGCCCATCATTCTACATCTCTGAGCAGTGTATCCTTGTGCCAGGTCCTGTCAAAGCAAAAAAAAAAAAGGAAAATATTCTTGTATTTTATAATTTGCTCATTAAACATAATTATGAGAGAGCAGACTCTGAGCTTGAGCTGCAAAGGAAGCAGAAACGGCTTCAACAACACCCACTGCAGCAATTTTGCTCCGTGGGTATTAATGTAGACAACATGAAAAAAAATGCTTAAAAGTTCAGAACCAAACTTTTCTTGCCAAAAGAAGTCATTTACCAGTGAGAGCAATTCATCACATTTCCAAAACTGGATTCTGGTCTCTACAGTGGAAAACACTATCAAGTCATTCTTTGGCAGACAAGACGCTTCCTAAAATGTAAACTCCAGCCGGTCACTATTGCACGGATACCTGGACGGCCTGGCATAAAAGTACATTAACTGACGGTAGCGCGAGACATCTCCATCTTCATGCAAACTGTTACTATCTAATTTAGGCATGGATGGTGAGGAAATATGGAAGTGTATTAATTCCTTTGCAGTCTTCGGATATAGACAGCAGCCGTGTGATTTGATTTGAATTGATTTCGCTGCTAACTCTGGTGACCTCCAATAAAAAATTTGTTGCATTCACCACAAAGTGATTTATGATGGCAGGACTCTCTATTATATAAATACTTTCCAATGCATTAGTCAGAAATCCACTATCTTACTTCATTAAACCAACAAATATAATCAATTCTTATCTGATTTACAGTTTTTCATGCAAGGAGAAAAGAGTCTACCTTGATGCCAAATGGAGTTAAAATGTAGATCACGTCATATGAAATGTCTCTGCCGCAGCGTGTAAGTGCCACTAATCAAAATCAGGGGCCACGTTCAAGATTTTAGCTCCCATCAAACTCCGGGTTGCACATTACAAGAATTAAGCGTAGTACTTCAGCACTTAGAGCTAAACATGCAGGTTCTGTTAATAAATAGGGCTGAGCATCAACCCTGTGTCAATTTGCAGTTAAATAGCCACCTGGTTTAACCACAACGGGAAAAGAAAGGCACGGCTTAAATATGAGCATGGCTTAAACACGAGCGTGGCACAAACGGCGTTAGGAGACAAAGCCTTTGCTAGCGACACGTTAGTAGCGTGCCGTATTTCAAAACATCCTGAGGCCCTTTACTATCTGTCTGCACGTGCTTGTGCGTGCCGATACGCGCGTGTTAAAACTATTATACACAGGAATCGCTTCACTCGTATCTGAAATGCAGACACAGAATTTGCTTTCTATACATGTGGAGACAGAGAATAACAATTTCAGAAGCAACGCATTTTTTTTTTATTTAAAAGGATAGCTGTGCTACTGAATCTATGACTCCTTGTTACCACACAGAGTCAACAAAATAACTCTCATCCAACTACTTTGCAAGCCATCAATAATTCTCCCAGTATCACTAAGCACTATTTTGCCTATAGTGTCCCTCTGGCCCATTTACTGGGATAATAATTTTGAAGGAAAACTGGGAGGGGGGTTGGATTTGGTCATTTTTTAAACATTAACCCTACTCCTTTGTGTTCAAAGTGTGGGGGACAATGAAGGTTTTAAAAACCTAAGACAGAAAACTAAAACAATTCTGTATTTTCTGTGCCCGAGTGATTTACTTATGAGATACTGTAAAGAGGTGAGAAGGAGAGGGATAGTTACCTAACCTGTCCTCTTCCTTTGGCAACTGTGCTTTAAAAAGATACGAGTGAAATCCTCTCAGCCCTCTGTAGATGATCTCCAGGTTCATCCATGGAAGCAGGCACTTTCTTCAGGAGTAGCTTCAACAGGACTAAAATCAGCATCTCCTGTCCTTTGGGCAGCTCTCGGTAACCGTGCACCAGCCAAGTCGTATTTTCAGGGGACTTGTTTAGTTCTTGACTGTGTTGAACTCCTTTGGACAGTCAGCCAAATACCGCATTACCGCAGTACTTGGCTCATGCTCACATCTCTCTGAGATACACAGCATAGACACATCCTCGCCGTAACCTCGTGCTGTCTAGAAAGCCTGGACAACCTGCGTGGGCTCTGAATGCTAATGCAAGGACCCACCACCCAAACGCAAGGCGTTGTGGAGTCTGAGACCTTTTTAAGATTCAAAGCAAAGACGAACGATTAATCGCGAACCCAAGTCGTGCTCAAGATTCTGCTGACTCACACACACCCCCCACTCTCCCATCCGGAGCATGGTCCGGGCGTAGGGAATGTAGGGAAGGGTCTCGCCTGCTGCTGTGAAGGGTTTACATTGCTGTAACAAAGAGTACTGCGCGTAAAACTATGTCTAAGCATAGCACGGTGAGCAGCTGCTGGCTGTGAGCGTACCCGTTTGAGGCTCAGCAGGAATCACCTACTTGACTTTCAGCAACAAAAAGCATTCCGCCATCAACATCTGAGCTAAAGGAGCAGCTCACACCACAATCCATCGCTAGCATTCCTGTTCTTTGTCGGCACCGGTTAGACATCAGCGGGAGACTATTATCAACATGCTGTTAGCATTGCGTAATTTGCTAGGCAAGTTATTTTGGGGCATCTGGGACTGGCAACGCTTCGAGTTCCACGGTGGGTTTTTTTTCTGTAACAAACTGCAGGACCCTTAGAGATAACTGAAATATCACGGGACAGACACAGGAATGAATTTCTCTCAGCCCCTCAAGCTACAGCAGTAACTCTACTAGCTATCGGGAAATAACAAGCCCCTCTCTCCCTCTGAAACAAAACATCTGATCTTGATCATCAAGTCCACGCCCTACACCATTAATAGAAAATTTGGGAAATATTTCATAGCTGGGAAGGAACAAAACCAGAAATCTTTGTGGTATTTAAGAACTGTGCCTTCAGTGTCTGTTTTCTCTTCCCATGATGAAAAAACAGGAGGGAATTTGAGTTTCTTCTATACACACTAGAAGAGGCTCCTTGCTGATGGTCCACTAATTCCAAGGTACCTACAGAATTCCATTGCGGTATACTATAAAACCATCTTCATAAAAATACAGTTAAGAAAGACATCAGATGAATACATAGATAAAACCTGACTTACAAAACCAGAGTCCCTCGTCAGGAGATATTTCTCCCAGGTAAAGAGATTATTCAGCCTGATGCACTGTCAGAGGATTTTCCTGTAGACTATATCATTTTTATGTTAATTTCACATACAACAGAGTGTCAAATCACATCAAAATTATTTGTTTCATCTTTTCTTACGTGTGTCTCTGTCCTTTTAACTCCCATGGCACTGTAGATTCGGCGTTCTGCAACGTCACACAGTAGGTGTTGAGGTGGGACCAAGATCCGTGACGCTCTCTGGATTACAAGGCCCTTGAGGAGCGGATTAGGTAAGACTGCAGTTCTGTACGGGCTGACATCTGCAGAGATATCAAGTCAGGATGGGAATAATTTACTCTTCATTTGGCATCCTCAGCTTTGCAATTCAGTCCTGTTGCAGAATGGTTAAAATGAAAAGCAATGACAGAAACGGTCCCCAAGACTCTTTAAGCTGATGTTGAGCAGCTGTTTTAAACATCGTTGCTCCTGGGCAGAGGGTCAAGAAAAAGGGAGAGGTTTGTTTTTGTTTTTTTTAACTGCCACCAAAAGCCTTGATTGTTGTTCATCTGGCTTTATTTTTCACTGACGAAAATCCGTACTTGGGAGGAACAAGCACCGCACGAGCTGAGCACAGGGCCCTTGGCTGCCTTTGTGATGGCGATGGCGGGTGGGAATTAGACCGAGTTGGGTTGCACAAACCATGTTCCAAACAGAGCCCATTTCTGGCTATGCATATGCTGCAAAACGGAACTCACCAAAAAAAAAAAAAATCTTTGAAAGATATTGTTGCTTACAGAAAAAAAAAATGAGAGTTTGTATGTGTTTTCAATAAGACAAAGGCTTATACCAAAGGTCTCACCCATGTCATCACTGATGACCCAGTAATAGGTATCTTTAGCTATCTTTACCCCTGCCTAATCTTTTCAGGGCCACTTAGTGTGTACTTAAAACACCCTGGCAAAATAATGCAATGAAAAGGGTAGTAAAGAAGTTTGACATCAGTTGCAAAAAATAAAAGTTTTCGTTGTGGGACTATGTGGGTAGCTTACATTAGTGGGTAGAGTACTATTACAGAGCAAGAAATGGCATTTTGAAATCATATGCCACGTGCTTTCTTCCAAGTCAATAGTTGAGGGTACAAAGAAAATACCCCAATGAATAATGAACCTCCTGTTACCGCAGTGTGCCTTGTGCCTAGATGTTTGGCTAAAAAGATGAAATGATCACCTCCATTGGAGGACTTTTTTTTTCTACAAATGATTTTGCCCTCAGAATGAAGTGAGACCATTTATCTATTAGTTTCAGGCTTATCACATGAAATTAAGCAGCAGAATGCTCGGTAATTAGAAATCACCTCACCCTGGAAAATGGGATAATGACAGAGTCCTTGAAATCAATGAAGGTTAAAGCTGAGTGTTTATAATAACATTTTTATAAACCCAAGATAAGATGTTGATTAGGATATTCTATCAGCTACATAACAATTAAAAGTTATATTTAATCCTGTAGGGAGAGTTTATTTTGAGCATTGCGTGACCTCACAAACGCATATAAACCCTCTACTTTGATGCCAAAGATAACAAATACTGTACCTTGTTCAAACTTGTCCTGTGTCCACACACTTCTCAGAGCTAATCATTCAGGGACATTAACTACGTGTGAGGCGTTCCTGAAAATAAATGACAGTCTGCCAAAAATCGATGAGCCCAGAGGTTTTTTTCTAACAGGAATGTAAAAAAAAAAGAGCCATATTTCAGCCAAAATGTAGAGGAAAGTTCCCCATAAAATACCTACAAATTGTACGTAGGCTAGTTTAGGGTCTATTGATTATTAAAAGAAATGGATCTGTTCTCCTCTCGTCCTATCCGACTGAGAGGCTACCCAACACATTTTTAACAATCAAAGACAACTTCCGAGTTTAAAGGAATCTGAGCAACCTCATCTCCAGCACCTTCTCCCGAGAAACCTGACATACGTAATCCTCAGTAGTGATAAAGTATGGACAAAGGTTTCATATTATCTAGAGCATCAGATAATGGCTATTTCCTACCAAAACAGAATTATCCACATCAGCCTTTGACTGTTAATCTATATTCTATACAGAAGTCATCAGCAGGACTTCTATTTAGTTATTACTGAATGACATGATATAAAAAGGAGTCACAAAAATTACAAATGGGAAAAAAAGTCTGACCTTCTCTAAACAATGTAATTTTAGTCACTTTAAATCAGATCTACCTTCCATTACATTATACAGCACTATCAGCATGTACACGAACAGGAAGACAAGTTCTGAATCCTTCTGAGAAGTCAAAGTCCAAAGATTTGCACTAGATCTTCCTTTGCCCTGCTTCTCTTTTGCCTTTAAATTTGCTCTCATAAAGAATCTGTGAACTATAGAATTTGATACATCATTTGTTTTTTCGCTTATGGCTGCATTCAACTTTTAAAGTCGATGCCCTGATTTAATTTTCGTGGTTGTGATTCTTTTCAACCACAGAAAAGAAAATCACCAGAGAATTGTATTGTATTGCCCTATCTCTTCCTGAACAAAGACAGAGCTGCTCTAAAAAAATGCAAAAGTTAAAAAGACCAAGGTTTTGAGTTTAAACAGCCCATATTGGCCAGTCAAGGACTTATGTCTGTCAACGATGCAGAGGTGCCTGTTTATCAAGGCAATAGAGGTTACCAGCCCGCTAACGCCACCTCCCCTCACCCTGTCACCCATGCCACTGCTGGGGAACCTCTCCCCACGTGCAAATCTGTGGGACCAGTCCAAGCATCAAGCCCACCAGCCAATCCCCCAGCACAGGGAGATGTGCTCCGGGCCTCGATACAGAAATAGCTAGGAGAAAAATGTACCAATGCCTAGGAAAACCTTTAAGGGCTGGACAACGAATTCATCAAATGGAGAAGCATCCCGATGTGTAGATGCCATTCCAAGGGGCGTCCAACTGAGCAGAGAATAAATAGTGTGTATAAAACAGGTTTTATAAAGCTTGCCCATAATTTTTAGGGGTATACAAAATTAGTTGGTGTATATACACATTTCCCTGAAATTTAAACATATGTTAATTACACAAATTAAGCACGATTCCAATCTAAATAAATAAATAGCCAAGCAAAAATCCTCCAGAAATAGACATTCTCAAACTGAAATGCTATTGTGTTGAATTTCAAGCCAGAATATGTGCCCTGGGATAAGCAAAATCCAGCTCCTGAAAGCCAGGCTGGTGTGGCAGCAGTCTAGGCAATAAGATCACAGTTCTGACTGGTACAGGAATTAAAAAGATCACTTGGTACAATTTAGAAGGTATTGCAACTGCTTTTGAGCTCACCTAGGAAAACCAAGCTATTTCTACAGATAAGCTAGACCAGCTTTAAATCTCTCAAAGAACCTACCTGACATTATTTCTCCATCCTCATAAAAAAGTCCCTAGCTTACATTGGCAGATTAAATGAAATTTTCTAATTAAACATCATAGCAAGTCATTTCTACGTAAACTTGGCAGAACTTTTAACTCTGAGGGCACGTAAAGCATTAGAGCCAACCAACAAGGGAAGGGTTGAGTCAACAACCTTAAACGCTGCAGATCTATAAATTACCAAACCTGTGAGATGAGAACATACTGTGGCCTGATCTTTATGAAAAATGCTGGATGATAATTCATCGTAACTCTGTTTTTATGCCTTGTTTATGATTTTTAAGCCAGGGCCCATCTGCGCTTCTAAAGTGAGTGTAAGTCAACACTTATAGGTTATATTGTTTAAACAACAGCTGTAGACCCAGACAGATAAAATGAAAATAAAACATATTTGTTATTTTTTTCCTCTTAGCTTTGGTATCTGGGTAATAATAGGATTCATTCTCTCAAATGAGTCGAAGCAGCAGCCTTGGATTTGTGTTTTTTTCTGCTTTTGTTGGGTGGTAAGTTGGCAGCATCAATTGTATTAGTGTTTCTGTCAGCACCCACATTAAATATGTTTCTTTATGGGAGAAATCACATCCCAGCCTACTCTGGACACCTAAATTTATATCTTTCATCACATCCAGATTGAAATCCAGCTACCACCTGGATTCCTGTAGGGTTTGCTTAGTGAAACGCTCAGGATATTTCTGTCCCAAATATCAAATGAAAAATTAACTGAAGTTTATATTTAGGCAGAACAGCCAGTAAACCACAGACACTTTTCTCTTTTCCTGCTGTCTTTCTGCTTTTTTTTTTTTTTTTTTAATAGTGTTAGAGCAGGTTCCCATAATCCAAATCAGGATTTTGTACACAACATGTGCTTTTTTAGTATGACTTTAAGCTGAGTTTACTTTCCCTTGTTTTACAAGTTTAAAATTCCTTAGTGGTACGACAGCCTTCTGCATGCTTTCCCATATCCTGCGAAATTTAGAAATGGACACATGAATTCCAACAGGGTTTTCTGGGATTCTTCTATGTATTGACTGGAGAGCTTGGGAATAGAATTCCACCTAAGGGTTACATTTCCTGATGTCCATAAAGTCTTTGTTCTGGCTTATTGGCTCATTCCAGGGAAAAATAAACTGGCTTTATGGGTGGAGGACCAAGGTGGTGGTTCCTGCTTGATCTCTGCCCCTCGATCCTCAGTGAGTGTTCCCGGTTACAGACGGCTCCACAAACAGAAACCAAACACAGTTTACACATAGCCCAGTGGTCTGTGCAGAAAAGTATTTTAAAAAATTAGATCCGCAATAGAAAATATTGGGCTTCATTTCTGCAGAAATCTAGACAGTAGCCTTAGAAGAAAATTCCTCATCAATTAATTTTCAGTATTGCCACCTTCTTGGCAGGGGGGAAACTGAAGGATGCCACATTCTTTCCCTTCTACATAATGTGAAGTCAGCAACCACGCTTCCAGAAATGCAGATTTATTTTTTAAGTTATTCATAGGCTTCAGAATGATTCTTGTTTCTAATTTCACTCAGAAGATCTGACTGGTTTTATCTTTTATTATTACAACTAGAACATAAACATCACAAACTAATTCAAGCAGCATTTTGGGCAGGGCACATTTTTCTTTTTTTTGGCAAATAGTTGTGGTTTCTGCTGAAACAGAGTGACGCGGAAGCAATGCCATCTAATCACTCTGAAAAATACCTTATATCTTCCTTTAGAGTACAATCGCGTTTATGGATCTACAGGCAACAGGAACCATTATGACAAAATTGTATTAACTCCTGTACAACATGTTAATTTGGCACGGAGATCAATAGCTTCAGTAAAGTGCACCTCTGCAAAAATAATCAGATTCAGAGACATTAAGCAACGGGGAAGTTACTTTATCATTCTGCAAGTGAGTGAAAAAAAAAAATATTACTTGGAGTCTTAAAAGTGTATTCAATAGTTTGCAGTTGAGTGCAGTGAGCTCCAGATTTTAGCCATAGTTCTCGCTTTGGCTTTGTCCTTTAATAAAGAACACTGTGGATTCAGATTTCATCTTTCTGTCTAGGTACCAGTTGTGCTGAGACCCTGCTCTTTGGGTTTAAGAAGCAAATACTTACCACGTACACCAACGCAGCAGGTCTGTATTTTGCGTTTCACAGCAGACCCTTACTGATTTTTATTCTGCTCTATTCAAGATTTCTATTTCATTGCAGATGCCATTGATTCTTCAACTTGGCCAAAGTGATCTCTTCTATCTGATACAGCCACAATCATTAACCACAATTATATACAGACTCCAAAAGGAAAATATTGCTGCATAAGGTTTGTTTGCTGATTTTTTAAAATTTTTTTTTGTAAGACATGACGCTGTCAAAACTCTTTGATTCGCACCAGGCAAAGCCATGGCAGGATTGAAACCAAGCTGTAAATTCTGTTCTGAAACTCTACAACCCTATTGAAATTCTAGCTGAAAGGCAAAATTAAGCACATGCTTAACTTTAAACATTGTTTTGCTGAACTGAGGTCTAAAGCTCCCTACTTATAATGGACAACATAATTTAACTTCAAACTCAAAATCACTGTGAATGAGCTAATGCAGAAATCAATGGTAAAACCTAATGGAAAGTGAGAACATTTGAAGTTTCGTTTTTTCTTTTGCTTCCTCGGAATATAATTACACCCTTTTAGTACTGTTTTTCCTCAGCCCTCTCCGCCTACTCTGTCACAATTATAAACCCAGATTTTAGAACACTAATTAAGAACACATTCACAGCAAGAACGGTGGATGGGTGGACATAAAGAAAGAGTTCAAGCACCAGAGAGCAAATTAATACCCATAAAAAAGAAACAAAATCAAGAGGGAAGAAAGGAAAGGGAGAGAAAAACAAAAGATAGCTTGCTATGTGCCAGTAAATAAAGAGGAACTAAAAATTAGTCTTAGATATGTACCTCTAGCCTTTTCTGTCAGCATTACTGTCACGTGATTGAACATTATTTATATTTCTTGGAGTTTAGAAAATTTTATGTAAACGTCTGGAAAAAAAATTAAGCAAACCCTCTGAGCTTCACCCATAGTAGTATCTGGTTTTGCACAATAATAGGGTATTAAAGTATCCCTGGAAATGCCTGTTTATCTGCCAAATGGATGTGCGCAGTCCTAAGCGTAGATACGAATCCTCCAGGAGCAGGTTTTCAGGTGCCATTTTAGGTGACGGTTGATCACAGCACGGCGTGGCCGGGCAGAAGCCCGGCTGCATTGAGGAGGCTGAACACAGAGACTGACTACAATTTTCCTGTTGTAAGGTCAAGAAGCAAAATGTCTGGCGTAAAAAAAAATTATTTTAGATTTTAGATAACCAATACATCTCAATCATTGTAAACAATGCAGCTATTTTCTTGAGGACCACTTGCTCTGAAGTTTCATTCATGTCCATTTGAATCCAGGTATGCTGATTTGCTAACACGAGATGAGACTGCTGCATCGTGTGGTTATTAATATTTTGTTAACGGAGGTATAAAAATGCCATTAAAAGACATGCTATCCACTTCTCAAGAAATAAGAAACAATCCCATTTGATCTTATTTGATTTCCTGTCCTTTCTCAGCCTGTTCAAAAATATGACACACCATATTTTAGACATCTGTGTAATCCAGAGGATTTCAGCTCAGTCTTTGTTTCACATGAGATTTAAAGGTGGAAAGCAGCATTTTGTTAAAATTTAAGTGCCTAAAATACCTAAAAGCAAAGAATCATATATAATGTAGAAACAGCAGCTCCCTACTCATACTCAACAAAGTGAAGGAACAGGCACTGTAAAAACATTATTATTTTTGAAATGCTTCTAAAGTCTCCCAAACAAGTTCATAGTGACTATCACAAATGCATTAGCTACGACAGGATGAAATGGAAGGTCAGTACTTGGTGGATTATCTACGAGAGATGACGAATATGACCATGGTAATTTTCAGCCATTTTTAGGTATCAATGTATAAGAGAATAAGGATGGAAGGTGTTGCCACTAGAAAACACACATGCAAAGGACAGCATGCTGTAAAAGGTGTTAAAACGTGCCTTGAAAAAGCATGGAAGGTTTGGATTAGTAGCTGGCCTAAATGCTAGATCTGTGAGTCTAAGGTTGCTTTGAAATGGTGGTGCAGCTTAAATAATAAAATGGGTTGAGCTGGAGCAGTGTCCTTAGCTGGAATTAAAGCTAGAGGTCCTCTTACGCAGAAACAGATTTACTTTACCCCATTTTCTCCTAGAAAAATTGATGAGTAAATTCGCTTTAGGGCAATGACATCTATGGGTTGAGTTGAGTTAATAGGCCTTCCTGTGTACTATTCTAGCTAAACAGTCCAGTAATAAGCTTCCCACGGAATGCCAAACCAAACGGAAGAGATCCTTGCAATGAAAACACAACCCTCCTTACCGCCACTCAACATTTTCCGTACCGCACCAATATGTTCACGTTCGTTTCAAAAGAACGGAGACTGTCTAAAACAAGTGATGACTTTGAGTCCCAGAAGTTTTGACGTCCAATTTGTGAGACGTTGCAGAGGCCTTTCAAAAAATGCTGGGTGTCCACTTCCTGAAAACCAGCTGCTTGGAAAATGCTCTAAGTCGAGAAGCCATAACCACAACTGTCTTACAACTTGAGGCAGATACACTTTATTTGGTTTCTAATGGGGAATGCCAAAGATAAAGTTTTTGCAGACTTTGCTAACAAGTACATTTTTTTTGCAGTTACTTCAGCAGTAAACTTTTTTCTGTATGCTAAGCCTGGCTCTGGAGAGTATATGAGACAGAAATTAGCAAAGCAACCAACTTTGATTTACTCCATATGTAAGCTGTACCAAGCACAGTCGTGAGTTACACAACTCAGAAAACGCAGCGTCACTCCGTAATATTTCCAGGCTCTTTGCAGGAAATACCAAGGAACTAAATTTGAAGTTAGGTATTTGGTATTCAGTTTTGTGGATAAAATGTTTAATTCCTTGGCTTCAAATTATTCATGAGCAACCAATATCCAACAATAAAGAACATTTGGATCAAACATTTAGCGCTCTCCTGATTGGTTTGGTTACTTCCTGACTGTATGCCAGTTCTTAGAAAACCAGAGTCCTGATGCTTGTATTCACAATTCCAAATTTAATTGCTGTAGCTGTTCTGCAATTGCTGCTTTAAACGGTTTGTTTTGGCTAATGCTCATTGCCTAGCTCATAATCCCACAAGATGAACTAACACAGTTGGCTCAAATAGGAAAGAACTCAGTGATGGAGAGTGAGGGACATAAAACACCTTCCATCAATTCTGATGACCTACGATAAAAGTAAAAGTCCAAGGGTCACATTCACCAGGGCTGGCACGGGAAATCACATCCGACAGCTCCAAGGACAGATTCATCTCTGAGAAGAGATTCATTTGTGACTGTAGTCTTGCCACTTGCCGGTTCACCCTGTTTCCCATTTGCGAGCACACGCTTTACTCAGACAAGGAACATACCCAACTGGCGAGTCCTCTGGCAGCTTTCAATGCGACCGCTCCTCCTCACACTGGGACAGCAGCAGCTTCTCAGCTTAATGCTTTTCAACGTGTTTCTACCTTTTCCCCCTTCTACCTTTCCCTCCGTTTTGAGACCTGCAGTATGAACAGGACTCTGGGTAGCTGGTGGAAAGGCGAAATATCATTGAATATTTCGCTGTACGGCAATAAAGCACAATTCTCTCACCCGTAACTCTTCAAACATGCCAGTAAACTAGAATAATTTAGTATCAGGAGCCTTTCTTTTAATTTTCTTCTCTTGCCCTCTCTCCATTGTGCTTTACTGATAGGTGAAAGGCTAATTTAGTCTCAACGGCATTCTACGTCCACCCCAACTATTTCATTTCAATAAATAACCTTGCTGTGAATACATTTTAATTAGTGATTTTGTACTTGGAATTGCACAGTTGTAATACAGTAGGCGTGAGGCTCTATTGAAATAGTATAAGAAAGGCATAATTATTTTCAAAAGCTCTGTTGGAATAATGCAGGTAAAAAATTCCACTGCTGGTGTCTGTTTTCTGTGCCCGATGTATCATTAGCACTTCATATTCTCTCCGTATTTAGAGAGGGTAGGTGCCTGGACTTCAGGTTGTGCAGGATGCTCCCACAGTCCTGGAGGTTTTTCACTCTGTTTGCTGTCACTTGCCAAGATCATTGTAATGAAGATAAGATTTTGACTTATTCAATAATTTGGTCTAACTGACTGAAAGATATTACAATGAAAAATAGGAATAAACCATGACGTTCAGAACGATTTTCATAATTCTATGGGCCTGGCCTGGGACCTTTTAATGCAACATGGAATAGAATAAAACAGAGCCTAGGAATGAAAAATCAAAACTTGGTTATACATGTTACTGTTGAAGGCAGGCTGACAGAGTTTCAAGGAGCAGCGAAAGAAAAACCTTTAAGAACCGTAAACTCATTTCAGAATCAAATCCGAACTCGCACACAACTCTGGGCTTCAGCCCAGAGCATCGTTGTATAAAATTAAAGGGGGTGACAATGTAGAAGGTGATTAAATCAGGCATTAGTTACATTTAGTAGGAATGCTGCTCAATTAATTTGGCCGTTTCTCTCAGGACACACACTGTGGCACAGAACAAAAAGAATGATAAAGGCCAAATGGATTTTTAAACACTACATTAAGCTGCCTTTGATGTGTGAGTTCCCTTGAAGGGCCTTTTTTTTCTTTTCAAAATTATCATGTTTAAGAAAACTGCCAGAAATTCCCTGGCATGTCAATGAAAACAAGAAAGTGTTCTTAAAATGTAGGCAATTTACACCTACTTACAGTGACTATAGTTAAGGAACACGCACATATAAGCTGTCATATCTGCTCCCTTCAACTCCCTCGTAATGTCGATGTGGACATTTCGGCAAGTTTTCTGACCTGCACATTGTCTGAAGGAGCAGGCTGCCTTCAGCTGTCGTACGTCTGGCATCTGAGCTCAGGGAAGAGCATGAGGACATGGGGAAACAGCAGCAGGGTCTTGACAGCAAAGAGCAGCGCGATGCGTTTTTCCCAGGCCGCTCTTCGTTTTTGGGAAAGGATGATGGCGGGAACAACTGGTGAGACTCCCATCTCCCTTTGGTTTTTGTTCTCTCCGAGCTAGGATTTAAGAGAGGAAGTAGCTGTAAAACTTGGATCCAGTCTGTGTCTAAGTGCAGACCCTTCTCTGACACAAATACCATGGTCTCAATGGGCTATGGAGCGTGACGCTCAATTCAGAGGAGGAAATTTGCTGTTTGGGCAGCTACAGCCCTCAGGCTCTGCTCCACAGTGGGCTTGGAGTGGCAACTGCCACTTAGTGTCGTGTGGTAGCATCACATGTAACTGTGCAGCTGAGTGCAGTAATGTTCTAGCCGGTGGCTTGGTTGTTTTGTCGCAGAGATATTGTGTTGATGGCTCTAGCGAAGTACCTAACAATAGGCAACGGGGAGAGAAAAGCTTATGGTCTCAAAACAAGCTCATCGGAAAAGCAGCGAAATGGGAGGGTTGATATTGCATTTGAAATGTTACTCGTTCAGAAAATGAGACTTTTAAAACCTTGTAAAATTACAGATTACAAAAGCAATTCACTGAATCTGCCATGCCTCTAAACGTGTGTCTCACCGAAAAGGCTTGACAATGTCTCTGCTTACACATGCTCTTGCAATGCAGACCCGGCATCTGCTTTACTCATCCCTCATTTGTACTCCGCGATTTCACGATTTCTCCTGACCTCTCCTTAAATTTCTTAAATCTTAACCACCAGCGACTCCAAAGGAGAGGAGGCTGGCTTCCAGGGAGAAGGAGCTTTTCTTGTACGTAGCCTCCCCAGGCAAGCACAGCAGCATCCTTCCCTGTAGCAGCATATTGCTGCTAATTAATTACCTGTACATCGCTCTAGGAAGGAAGAGACTTTCATCAAGAGCAACAAACATGTAGCAGTTTTATTTCCAGAGAAACCTGAAGGTATAATGACATACAGAGGGTGTCAGGAGATCACCTGCCTGAATTCATCAGTATTAAGGGCTTTGGGAGAAGAGAAGTTGGAATATGAGGACTGAGAGTTCAGAAAGCTGTCGGGTCACCAGAAAAACAGCAGCCTGACAACCTGGGGTCAAAAACAGGGGAAAAGGTAAGAATTTAAAAAGGAGTCCCAAGTATGAGACAGTGCTGGAAGAAATTAAGACTGAGGTGTATTTGTCTGGGCTTTTCCACAGGATGCTTGGGGAGAAATCTGAGAAACCTGCATAAACTTGAAAGGAATGTGTAATAAATTAACAAGACAGCGAAGAGTTTAAGGATGGGGGGGGGGGGGGGGGGGGGGGGGGGCGGTGAAGAGATAAGATATAAAGGTCACTGTGCAAGGACCTCACAAATTCTGTATTGTATGCATTCTTGACTACCTAAGTTTCAAAAAGGGAGCAAAGTATATGGATGTTACAAAGTGGAACAGAGTCTGGTCTGTTTTGTACAGATAAAGCTTACAAAATGTTGTGTATCACCAAGGAAAACAAAGCACAAAAGAAAGTTCTTCTGGGAAAAATAAATACTGAAATCGAGAAATATACAGCAAATCACAACATTTATCCACACCTGCTGCCTTGTAGTTACTGAAAACCAAACATCTCGGATGCATCTATCTGCACTGGGCAAATAATTGATGTTTGCTGTCCCAGGGGAAAGTCTGGAAAGCACGGGGAGATCAAAATCCCTTGGTCGTATCCTTGTTTTGCCTAAAGCACAGTCAATGGAGCTCTGATCACTTAGATGATGTGTATCACCTGATGATACACCTCCCCTAGTAACCAAACCTCCACTTGTCCCAGATATGGCAACCTTAAAAAACAGAAGAGCAGGAAAATTGTCTGCTGAAAATTTGAATTAGAACAGATACTTCTTATCCCTCAGGAAAATGGTTTCTGTTAATATCTTGGTGAGGGATTCACCCTTGGGAAGCGTGTGGTCTCCACAAAGCTGTTCAAGAAAAGGCAGAGGGACACGCTGCCTTTTTTCCACCTCCCACTCTCTTCTTCATTTGGCTCGCTGTGCATATGAGAAGTAAAAGAGAGAGGTTAGGTTTTATTCCTGCCTGGCACTTTCAGTTTTCCAGAGATGAGCAAATACCCAAGACTGCAGACCGATCTTAGTTCAACGTGCACTCTGGTCCTATATAAAATTACTCCCCTTTTCCTTGCGCTTTATGAATCAAAGTAGCTGATGGTCCCGTGTGGTTGCATGCAAGGAAAGCAGATTGGTGAGGCAATCTCTACGTTAGCACCGCTATATTTTTCGGGTCTCCAAATTAGGATGCAGAAGAAGAACGCAGTCTCTGCCTTAGCCAAATGTAAAGGGAATGGTTTTGCATATTTTTGATATGTGATCTTATCAGCAGACAGCTTTTTCTTTTCAGTAAAATAAATCCTTGTAATTCCACAGTCCAGAAATCTGACAGTGCAGAAAGTAATCTTTATGATGGCTAAAAGTCTTTGCACAGCACATACTGCAGCTTACAATAATTATTTATTACCAGTGTTACCATTACTGAGTGTTTAATGCACTTGTGGCCAGCGGGCAGAAAATAAGCAATACCTGGTGACAACAGCAAGAACGCACTTCTTCACATGGCGAGTAACTTTTTAAAGTTCCTGTCAGGCTGTAATATTTTTCCCCTCCATGCGAGAGTATTAAAATAAAAACTTTGGATGTATAAATCAGAGGAGGGTGAGTTCACTCCTGTGCCAAAAGGGAGCCAAATGAATCCTGTAGATGTTCAAGCTGAAAGGGGCCTCCTAGATCATCTTGTTCTGCCTCCCTTCCCATCGCCATTAACCACTGCTGGTGTCACAGGAGCAGAATCTTAAATAGCAAATGTATGGAAAAGAAATACTGGGCTCTCCCCTCTGACTGCTCATCAGTGCGTTAACAATTTCTAGAAAATATTTACTGCAGCTCTATTTTTCTACACCTTTCTATTTTCTCACGTACCGTACCTAATATTCACATCATCATTTCTGCAGTGATGAACTTCCTCTAGATAAGTTATTCCATTGTGAGAGTGACCTTCCCTTAAGAATGCCTTTTTCTCCTAATGCATAAAATGAATTTTCTTTTTCCTAGTTCCAGTCCATTACATTTTTTAAGTACTCAATAATTCCTCACCATCTTTATTGTCACTATAGTTAGATATTTATAGACAAGTACGTCCCTTCCTTATTGCTTCAATATGGAGCATGGAAGCGACAGCCCTGTGATAAATAGCAAATTTACTTGACAAACTGAAGAATCACATGGGAAAGGACTTTCAAAGGCATAAAAAGGAATTAACAATCCCAAGCGCAAGCATGTGTGTACGCACACAGGTGTGTAAAAGAGGAAGTAAAAAGAGAAAGGATTTTCAGCGTGATTAATATTCCTCCGTGAGGAAGGATTCTTTTAAGGTGTTTGGGGAGCAGTGAGATGGATCTATCAGTATGCAATTTTATTTATTTTCACTTCACAGAAACAATCAATCTGCAGATGAAATGAGGCATATGAGGCGATCCTCCACCTCTTTGCCGTTAGGCATTGCATAAGAATGCTTCACATTTTCTGCATTTAGCTGCACAAGCTGTAAAGAACAGGAATTCCTTGCTTTTCTGCTTTAGAGCCTGAGGCCATGGTTAAGCTCCAGGGCTCTAGGAGAGCGGGTCAACATGAGCTGGCAGAGCAGCACCGTGACCAAAGCTGTGCTGTCCTTCCTGAACCAGGCCCAGAGATGCGCAAGTGTTCCCTACGAGCTCCGTCCCCTTCCCTCTAAGTCTTCTTCAGCTCCAGCTTTTACCACCAGTTCCCCTTAGGTGGAATTCATCATCTCACGTGGGACTCCCCGTCTTTCTAATATTGCCTTTATCTTCCCTAAAAGGGTTACTGGAAAAGCATCCTTGAAAGGAGTCTCTCACAACAATCTTATGCCCATAACGGACTGCGTTTCCTGGTTTTCCGTAGGGTGCTTTTTCTTTCCCATCTTTCTTATTTCACCAATTATTATTAAAGCTTTTGAATATCTTTCGACCGTTTGCCTGGTATTGAATTTCTGCTTTCTGAATACCAGAGCACTTTCTTAGCGCTGTGGTGATACATCATCTGAATGCACACTATTTTTTCCTATTATGCAGATTTTCTTTTTATTGAGAGTTTGATCTGTTTTCATGTATATTAAAGAGTATAACAGCTATTACTGTTATCAGTAGCTGCAACTTGCTTATATCCTGAAACAAATAATGTTAATGCCGGTGTATAAGCTCAGTAAAAGATACTATACATAAAAAGTGTTGGAAAACCAAAAATGGTCCAGTGGGCTGGGAGGAAATGGTTAGTTGATTCCTCACAGATTGAGCAATTTACATATTGCTGAATATCAAGTTTTACCCACTATAAAACTTTACAGGATGGTCTCACATTGGTTTTCAGTTTAGTTCAGGCCTGTTTTTTTCTTCAGAAAAGGCTTTTTTTTTCTGCTGTGGTTCAAAGCACCATAAAGTAGGTGCAGAGATGGTAGCATAGCAACCACAAAAAAGTAAGTTTAAACACTGAGAAAATGAGCTTTTTGCTTTCTAATAGCAGAGCTTTCATGTTCATATCGTCTTGCTGGGTTTGAAACACCTGTTTCTATTTCAGCTGACTTTGTTTGCTTCTTTTTTTCAGCATAGAAAGCTGTGTGGCGGTCCTGAATTACAATTAAGTAAGCCTGTTTTCTGTGAATATTCTCTGGTCGCCAACAAATGGCAAAGAGAATTTTGAAGAGTGAGGAATTAATTTAATTTCTAAATTAGATCAGCATTTCCTTGAAATAGAAGTGGGTTCTGGTATGAAACAGAACTGGTTCTCACAACGGGCATGAGAATAAACCTACTTTTGGCTGCTGACTCAGGAAAATTTTAGTGGTGCACTCTCAAATTGTGATTTGTCCTGAAATGAAACTATTTCTACCAAACTCTGGAATCTCACTATCTCCACACTGCAGTTAATGACAAGTGATCTTTTGGTCAGGTTTATCTGTCTTTTCACCCATTCTCTCTTCTGAGCTGTTAGCCTCCCAAACATACACTAGAAGTCTTCTAAACCTATACTAGAAAAAAAAAAAAAAAGTTCCAAATATACCATTGCTGATTCTGCAATTGTGCTGGCTTGTTTCCAATACATGTAAAGTATTCCAGTGTGTTCAAATTATGTGATTTTCAGCTGCCTCTGTGCTCCTTGTTAAGGTGGGAACGCACCAGGTTGTGTTCATGGAAGCTGGAACTCCGTCAGACATATTGCAGTGCTTATGAAAGGGAAAGATGAGGATAAAAAGGTAGGAAATGACTGAACAGACCTCCTGGTCGTTAACATGATGGCTTCACTTGTCTATGACCTGGAGGGCTTCCAACTGCCAGCATTTGGGATAAGACGATGAAGAGCTGACAGCTTGCTGTACTTGACCTTGCGCAATTTCCTTGCTGCCTGCAGGGTCCCAGCTGGAGTGAAGGGTGCTCAGGGCGTCCTTGGGGCGATCACTTCCCGATGTCCCCCGTGCCAGCAGGGCCAGAGCTGCAACACAAGGGCAGGGGAGACACTGGGTTTCTTCTTCTGGCAGGGCCATGAGGCAGGATGAAGAGTTTCTGCAATGCCCCCAAATGAGTTTTGGCCTCCAGACTTGTGCGGAATGAAAATAATTCCCTATTCTTATACCGTAAATACAAATATTACACTTTGTTTCCAATTTTTCCAGCCCTGAATTTCCACGAAAAGCAAATCAAAACGAGAAGTCCTTAAAGAGATTTTTACCCATCATCGTGAAGCAGAAATCTGCTATGACTTAAAAAAAAAAAAACAAAATCCAAACCATATAACTTCAGTGAATCTTCCGCATGACTAAACTTCTAGGACGCACTTTCCTATGTAGTTTTCCATTACTAACCCAATCTCTCTTTAAGTTTTCCTCTTGCAGCTATAATTCTCTTGGCAGCGTTTCAGTTGTTGTAGAAGTCGTGCTAGAAGACTACACACAAAGCTGTTCAAAGCCTTGAAAATTAGGGAGCTTTACAATGGCCCTAAAATTCTTACGTCCATGTTACGGCGGGATTATCCAAAGCCCAGAGGTTATGCAAATTGGCTATCGTTACGCAGAGTAGAGCTCTGAAGAAAATACTAATAGCCTTACTCCACACCTCATTCATATCTAATGGAAGATAGATCCACTGCCTAATTAGGGCTCTTATTTATGACTTAATAAGTTTTCAATACATGCTATTGACACATCATCATTTTCCATGTACGTTTTGCGTTGGAATGTCATTACTGATGACTTATTAGCAGTAAAATAATAGCAAAAGGAATAACAGCATTGGAGAATTATTGATTATTGAATAATATGCTGTTAAAAAATGTGAGCTGTTCATGTTTTTTCACAAGTGTATCAGATAGAGCCAGTATTTCTTCTATAGCTAAAGCTGGAGTTTCCTGTGATAAGATTTATTTATTTATCAAATTAAATCTGTCTTGGAAAAAGGTATGCTTTGATTAGCTGGAATTTACTAAAATCTGCATTCTGTTAAAAAAAAAAAGAACAATTTCATATATTGATAGAGTCTTTGGGATATTCTCATAGATCATTACATTTTCCAGACAACTCTTGGAAGAGGGAGAAAGGAAAGAGGATCAGAAAGTGACTACAGCCCAGCCCGAAGTAGGAAGGGAAAAGCTGACTGGAATCCAGTAAAGCAGAATCTGAGACAGAAATAAAACAGCAGACCCTTTTTGATTCTCGTCTCATTTAGCAAATCAGGAGTAAAGAAAAAAGGAAAAGGGAAATTGAGAGATTTTGTACATCAGGAAGCTCGCTGTTCTTTTTCTCTCCCAGAACTAAATGCTAGAGCTATCTGTTGCCCAGTCGTAATGTGTATTTCTGTCAACACCATGTTTGAATCCAGTGCAGTCAGATGCAATTCCATTACTGACACTACATTTGAAATGTTGTCAGGCTTGAATTTAGCCCAAAATAGAACAGAAGTTATACCTGAAAAGCAAATACTAAGCTTCCTTCTTTCTCATCCTCCCTATGTGACCATAAAAAAAAAAAAAAAGTCATTCTAGAAAGCCTCAAGTAAATCTATTGGAGCTAATTTTTTATTTGTTATTTTTGATCTAATGTATGTATTCTTGTATTTCTCAATATAGAGGGGTGTTTGGAAATACTTATTTTCTCTATGGTATTTATAAAAGTTGAAGATGTTGAAATCATTTAACCAGTGTTAAACAATATCTCTCTTGAGAACATACAAATATTCAACTCCAAGATGTGACTGTATGGAAATGCTCCACTGCTATACTGTATTAAGTAGGAATAATACTGATTGATGGATACTAATGCAACAAAGTGTAATTAACTCACTTTTAAATAATCATTGAACGTGCAAATTAATGAGACGAACTCCACAGAAGTGCAGAAAAAAAAAACAATTTACCAAATATTGAATTAGTTAAGAGCTGAAAATTGTCATTTACAGAGCCTAGACCCTTACATTATCTTCAAGTTTCTTTTAATTCTTCTCTTTCATTTAATCTTCATATTTTTGGAGCCTGATCAGTACAGACAGCCACAACCAACTCTTTCCAGATTCCTGAAGTAGTGGAGGGCAGAAAATGAGGCACATGGCTCCAGAGAGGAGGCACTGGCTGCCAGCACAGACATCCACTGCAGCAAGGGGAGAGCCCCTACAGCTGCATCTGCACCCTCAGGTGGAGACCAGGCTTCAGATACGAGATCTGGATGGAAAATGTAATTCAGAGTTAAAAAAAAAAAAGTGTGCGTATATATATATATATATATATATATGCATTTATATGGCAAAATATTTGATAGTCTATATTCAAGTTCTGGGCTTTTTTTTTTTTTCACTCCTGATTGTATTTTTGGGGTGTCTGCAAGACAGATATTGGGAACAGGATTGATCTCTTTATAGAAGAGCAGGTCTTCTTGGACATTAGAGATGTTATATGGAAATAAAGAAAGAATAAGAAAAAAGAAATAAGAACAAAAATAAAAAAGAGAGAAGAAATACCTTACCCTTTCTTTATCATTAGTAGATTTCTACAGTAGACATCTTAGAATCTGTTTATATTTATTTAAATTAAATACATACCGTTAGTATTTATTGAGTAGAGTTGCCCTTATAACTTTTCCTTGAACTAGTTATGACACTTCTCACTCTTCTGGTGGAAGTCCCATTGGACTTACTATTTTCCCTGTATTTGTCAGTAGACTGTTCTTGCCCGTGACAGTGCCTCTCTTTTTTGCCATCACGTGCAGTGCCTTACACGAAGGCCACAGCATTGCCAAGGAGCTTTTCAATCTCACACAATATTCTGCGTTCAGTCTGCACCTTCTGCCCATCTCTTCAGTGAGTGATGGCATCCAGTAAGATGATACCAGAGACACCTAAAATATGCTTTCTGTTCTCCTTTGTTTCACCACCGTCCTTTGGCAGACGGAAAGAGGCTTCACTTCCCAGTAGGGGCAGTGAAACATATGCAATGGGCAGAGGAATTACTTTTGTGTCTGTTCCTCTTGGTTGCTTTTCTTTCCTTCTCCGTGAAGATTTCCGAGGTGACAGCAATGAGGAACTACTGTAAGCCGCCCTGGACCACCCATGTTGGTACACAGTTAGTGAAACAAGCAGTGCCATGCAGTTAAGCCTCACTGACTGAACTCCAGGGTTGAGTATAGCATCTACAGCAGGGTTTGTCGTTAGTACCACTACTGGAACACAGTTTAACAAAAAAGAATGTACCCATCACTGTACATATACAACTCAGGTGAGGTCATACGATGGAGAATACACATATTTTTTTTCTCGTGAGCAGAGACGGGGAAGAAACGCAGCAAACTCCAACAGGCTTTTCCATCTGGACCATCTAAGGACCTTGAGATGATGTATACTCGCCTCCGGTGTTAGACCCAGCCAGGGGTTTTACTCTTAGACGGAGCTTCATGCTAACATGAATTACAACACAAAGTCCTCACCCTAAGTAACGTGCACACATTTCAAAGATGACATCTCATTGTCTGCCTGAAGTCAGTCAAGTGCAGCGAATTGAAAGAACAGATCCCCTAAGTCTTAAGGAAATATTTCTCATTAAACAAACTTAATTTTTAATGGAGGTTTGAAAGTAAACATTATGCTATTCAGAGCAATAATTATTACTGTTTAATTCAGCAGGCCTCCATCAATACATCAACCAATCTGATTTCAGTGGAAATCTGGGAACTTACTACCTCTTGAGACTTCATCAGAGTCATCTGCGATTCACCTGAATCATTTAAGGACATTTGTAAAGGATTTATCTTCATATGAATTTTATTGTCATTGCTGGAAACCCTATTGCCTGAAACATTGGGGATATTTAATACTTCTTAACCGTAGACATGTAAATATGAGTCTCCCACTCCCCTGAAAGGGGCACTTGCCTCTCTGCAGTCACTATACATGAACTGACATCCCCATACCCTCACTGATGTCCAGCATAGACAATGGGAACAACTTATTGTGACACCACTCCACAGTAGTGCTCACGAAGCAGGTAAATTTAATATATATATATTTAATATATGAGGTTATTTTAAGGGACCATGGATCTTTCCATGCTTCAACTACCCAGGAGGCTGAGAAAGATTGAAGTCCAGGGCCTTGTGCTGACGACACATCAAAAGCAGAGAAGCACAAAAAGTAAATTAAAACATTATGATAAGTTCACCCGTGCATTCATACGGGAAAAAAAAATACCAGATACAATACAGAAATGCAGATGCTTTCACCGTACCCAAGACACATCTATCTCCAAATCCCGTTCCCAGGACTGACAGCACAAACCTGTGTCCTTTTTCTTCTGGGTTTGTTCAACCAGCTTTAATAAAAGAGAGCACTTACTGTGACTCAGTTACTGAATAGAAAATTATAAGCCAAAATGTGGCATTTTTTTCCATTACAACCTACAATTAGGTAATCTACAAAATTAATTTCCTTCACCTCTAACGAGGTTCTGTTCTGTGGTTTGGTGTGCATTATTGTGTGTATTACTCACAGCCTGACTGAAGGGAAATGCAGCATCACCTTTATTGTAACAGCAATTTTCCTTCAAGTCTATTAACACAGACAAATTGGCAGATCCCTAATACAGGGCTTAAACCTATCTTTTATACAATATTGCCCTCTATGGGAGCACCAGATGTAACAGATTTGAAATAAGCAGGCTGATGTTCTTTTGTCTTACTATTTTTTTTTTACTATAATATCTACTTTCTTAAAACGCTTTTCTTTTTAACACAAAAGCTTTATGCTGTTAGAAAAATCAGCCTACTCCCCTCTCATCATATAATCTATTTCTTTTGAGCCTACATTTCACAGTGTAACAAATACATCTATTATTGGTGTTTAGCTTTTATATGATAACTTCAGCTCACAGAGCCACTGCTCTAAGTGTGTCTGCCTTTCTGCCATGGTTTTTTAAAAAAACCAAACAATAAAACAACCTTAAACCAAAATGCATACAACCCAGTAGTCACATCAGTGGAATAAATAAGCAAATAACATTTTGAATAATATTTTTGAAATGTCCAGAAGCCTTCAGAGAGCCAAGAGGCAACTCCAAAACACCGTTATAGATAGAAACAGATGCTTTACAGCATCACCTGTTGAGCGTGAGTGGCATGAGGAAAGAAGGAATGAGCGTGATAAAGGAGTATAATGGTTAAGTCAAGTACCTAGAGCTTATTCACTTGGAGTGCTCTCACTCTTGATTACTCCATCCATGTCTTTCTTTAATGATTTTAATTAAGGCACCTTTATTTTCTTCCCATGAGAAAAACATATTTTTAAAAGGCATTCGAGTCCAAAGATGATTGTTTGAAGAACAATGGTCACTGTGCATTGCTCACACTGAACTGTACTGTGTATTCCAAAAAAACCATTTCTTCTGCCGCCCTCCTGATTTTTTAAGAGAGCACTGCTGAAAGTCTGTAATTCCTACCTCAAGAAAAATGAATCAATAGCAGTTAAACATTAAAAGCATTTCTTCAGCTTATTAACTCTGTTCTCCTTACAGACGCTGTAGAGAGATTTCTCATTTATAAGAAAGTCAGTGCAATGTAAATATAAAATAATGATCTTGATTTCCTTTGTCAGACTACAATTTCTTGAAGTATGTTAGCATCCCCTTGATTGAACCTAGGTTTCTGTAGTTTGTTTTTTTTTTTAACGTTGAGACACAGCATAGTTGCATGAATCTAAAAACAGACCTCAGAGAGAATACTTCCATATTCCCATTTTAGTGGGGTGTGTTACATTTCATGGTTTCAGGTGATGCAGCTCAGCGTAGCATGTTGTGGCCCATGAGAGAATTTAAGAGAGCACTCCAAATGCAGACCAGCGTAAGCTAGAGCTTCTGCCAGGCTGGAGAGGATGTCAAAAGCCTGGGATAGTTTTGGAAATTATGACACTGAAAGTGTTCCCGTAATGAACAGCTAGCGCTTATTCTAACAATAAAACATTGGACCTAGAGAACTTATTTTACTTATACAATTAATCCTACTGAAGCTAGCAGAGGTACTCATCCTGGGGAGACAAACATGTTCACAAACATAATTCCTGAAAACAAAAAGCTGTACAACACCTTCTGGAGACCTTTCCAGTGCAGAAAGTTCACGTACCCAACAATCACTAGGAGTACATCAATTTACTTAAAAGAGGGAAGATCAGGTCCCTTCAGGTACCCTGGACCTGCTTCAGAGCAGGCAATTTGCAAAGGAGAAGGGCACAGAAGAGAAGAGAAACTGACTTACAGAAGCTTCATTCAACATCAAGATGTCCCACGCTAGCTGGAGCATGAGCAGAAGTAGCTCATAAGCATGAGGCCTCCTCCTGTAGGACCAGATGAAGCAGAAAACAAATGATAATGGCATTATCAAAAATAAAAAAACCCAAAACATTCTGTACAACAGGATCCATTTATTACACTAATGCCAGAACACCAGTTTGAAAGTGGTTTAGTAACAGATTTTTCACTTTGAGGGTTTTTTTAAGTTTTAAATTGGGATCTATAAAAAGCTATGCTTGTGAGAGCTAAGCTAGAAAAAAGTCAACCTTCGAATGTAATGGAAGCTTGATATCTAGATCGCAAGGACAGAAAAGTAAAAAGAGAAAGATAAATGCTCTTTGTAGTTTCTGCTTTGAAAATATCACTCCTGGTTTCACCTTTTATTCAGAAGTGGATTAGAGTATTTAAAGAGCCTCTGTAGACATGTTAAAGGAGGATCCCATTGGAGCTATGGTCTAATTAAGCTACTTTATGAATCATTCCACAGTTTGAATAACTCAAAATTTTTTTTTCTAAAAAATTACTTAATACATTAAACCAAGAGTTCAAGCTTCTTAATTTTTAATAATCAAGGAAGAAATGCTTAACTTTAGGATTTGTATGCTATCGCTTCCTTTTTTGGATGATGTTCTTTGAGATAACGGCTTTGCCAACAGTTGGTTTGGATTCCTCTTTATTTGAAGCCACCTCTAGGCATCTTACCAGCCCTACTACAACTTCTCTGTTTATACCATTTGTTCTCTTGCGTGAGCTGTTAACCCTTGGATCCTCAAAAACTTTATTTGAGGTAGTCTCTTGCTGATTTATCCATCAGGAAAACGACATACTGCAGCGATACAACCCCATTACTCGCGCTTTACTCAGAAAGCCACCGAGGCTCAGGTATGCAGCTGGCACATGGTGACAGAATGTTAATATTATACAGAGATAATTGTTCTCATGGTCCCAAGTGTTGTGATAGAGCCACAAGAATGAATTACCTGTTCCCTTCCCAAAATAATATCATAATTTGTTAGATAACTGCTCCTTAAAATGCAAGGGGAGAGGAGAGAAGGATACATATTACTCCCCAATGGCCAAGTCACAGACCTTTCCTTCAAGCACATTCCAGTTTCCTCCCTAGTTCTCTTTTTTTTCCAAAAATAGCCCCACTAAGTTGAGACTGGGAGAAGACAGAAAGGCTTAAAGGACCTCAACAGAAGAGCAACACAGCAGGGACCAGTCCCTCCTCACCAGCAGCATTCCCTAGTCTCTTGGGTTGGCTTCTTCCCTTGCGGGAGGAATTTTTTGCCCATTCCTCATGGCAGCGCACACTCTGCAGGTCAAGGGGGATTCTTTCCATTTTACAGAAATCATAAATCAGTGTAAATCACGGTGGGTTGGCCAGAGATCATCAGGAGCCGGTAAATAGGTCTGCCAAAATGCATGTTGGAGAAGAGTACTACGCAGTCATCTTGTAGGGAGTTCCTCAAGCTGCTGTAAAGCAATGCTGTACAGAATGTGTTACCCATTAAAATAAGTCACTTCCCCAGCCTGAACTCGGGTTGTGAGCAGGGACTGGAGAACAGCACCAGAGCTGATGCACAACAGGATGGCAAGACTTCTGCGGTCCACAGTACTGGGGATGAGAGAAATCATATTATGATCTCTGGTGAAGCCTTTGTGAGTCACACAGGAGAAAGAAATACAGTAAATTATTCTTCATACTTCCACAGAAACGGGAAATGGGAGTGCTATCAGAGTTTCTAGATCAACAAATGTCCATATTTGCAACAGTTCACAATGTAGTAGAGGTAGTGGAGAGCTTTTCTGAGAGAGGCAGCCTGATTAATTGGACCTGCTTTTAGTCTAGTTTTTGCGAGGATTTACGAATGTAGATTGAGTTCCTTATCAACAGGGAGGGCACAAGAGCAGTGTTTGTGAAAACAGACCGAGTGAGAAACCTCCTGTTGCGTCCAAGTGTGGCCTGGGAAAAAGCTCTTTGCTTCCTAAGCTCCAGTCCTATCCCCTTTTACTTCCCAGGAGCTTTCTCCTAATTTCAGGCCACAGTTGAACCCAGGAAGGATTCTGTAAAGGAAAATGGTGGGAAAGAGCTTTATGGACACACAAAGACACGCTTCTCTCATACTACACAAACCCTTGCTCCAGTGTCATAGCGAGCTGATAACTCAGGAAGCGGTAACACAGATTACACTGTGGAATAAGCAGAGCAAACTCATATTTGCTTTGATAATATCTTGATAACAGTACTTAAAAGGCCAGATTTTATGTTTTTATAGTTGAGTAAGCACTTAAGACATAAAATAGTAATGTAATTAGAGAGATGTGGAGCAGCTCTAACGCTAGATGTTAATGAATGTATGTTGGTTTAACAGATATTTCAACATTAGTTTATATCAACACACTCTCTGAAACGAGCACATCCAAAGCCTTACAGGAACAAAACCACACTAGGATATCCCAAAATTATTTCATACAGGAATAAAAGTCTAAGATAAACGTCATTACAGATTTGCCTTTACCATTTGCAGAAGTGTGTCCAACCATAAATAGGGGAGGATAACAGAAGCTGAATAGAAACTGTGTAGCTGGAGAAAGTCAGCAGTTGAAGAATCTCGTTCATATTTTTTGTATTTTTTTTTATTTCACCTGTAGGACTTTGCATCATTTTTGCTGTTGATGTTGCTTCAAATCAGCGCTTTGTGCTTAAGTGGGCTCCCAGCAGCATATTCCCCACTGCCATCTGGGAAATAAGAATAACCCCTAACAAGGCAGGCACTTTCAGTAGAAGCCATGAATGCCTGAACTGAGTTGTGATGCACAAAACTCTGCTCCAAGTGTATCTGTATTTCATCTCTACATTTCTGAGTATGTAAAACCTCTAACACATTTTGAGTCAGAGCCAAAATAGTCAGATTAAAAAAAAACCTAACAACTTATTGAGCCATCAAAAAACCCAGACAGACTTTTCTTAATGAATTATATGTTTGAGTACTCTAAGAAAAGTACATTCCGCTACGCCTTTATGTTTCTTGAACTTTTGATGTGATTGTAATTAAGTTCTGCATATCTTGAGGAGCTGCTAGAGAATTAGAGACTAATCTATAGCTCTTACAAGTTGTCATAGTTCCTCTGAAATCAATGGATGTTCTGACAATTTACACCAGCTGAGGAACAGCTCTGTGCCTTTTATTAAAAGACACACTGTTGTTTAATTACAGGGAAGTTCACGAGAAGTCTCCACGGCTCAAGGAAAAGCTGGTGCTTTCAGCAATAGTCATTTTTTGTCCTTTTAAACTCATTACAAACTTAAGTGTCAAAAGCCATCTTTCTTTTGATAAAGACCATAAAAGCACCTTTAGCTGAAAGAGACAGCTATACATGTTGTAGTCAATTTTGAAGCGTGGCCTTTGCGCTGCAAGGCAGTTTTTGAGAGGAGAAATAGGGAGTGCCTCTTAAAGTGTCACCAGAACACTGTAATAACAGGTGAGAAAACTGGGGGCAGTCAGAGAAATCAACAGCTTGCCACAACAACAACAGAATATCAATCCAAATACATTGGTGAAAGTTTTTAAATAGTCTAGAAGAGTGAACCAGGGAGAGGCTACATATTATACGTATTCATTTCTGAAAGTATTCGCTTGCTCTGTATCGTGTTTCTAAGCACAGAACTGCAGGAATTGCATTTTCCTGCTTCATAATGTGCTGTGAAAGTGAATACATGAAAATATGAGTGCAGACATTGTAATGATAGTATAGTACTCAGGTAACTAGGAGCATCAGAGTCTGGATTTAAGCATCAAAACAGAAGGATGCTGAAATTACAGCAGTTGCCTTTAGTGTAAATGCAGATACCTGTTTAAAAAAAAAGTAATCTGATTCAAAGTCTTGTTAACTTACGCAGCGCTAAGCAAAGAGTCTAGGTGAAAGTGCTAGGTTTAGAAAAGTAAAGCATTTGTACGTCTTATAAGGTGTGTAAGCTCCAAGAAAATTTGGACAGGATGAAGCAATGCTTCCTTCCACTAAGGAGTTTGAAGTAAAACAAACAGACAAACAAAATCAAAAATTCCAACCAAATTAAAGCAAAACAATCAAAACCTCAAAAAACCTCATAGTCATGGTGATGGTAGGTTTCACGTATAACTTTTGAACTACTGAGACAGGAGGGCTAGGCAGTTGTGATTGCCTACCTATACAGCGGGGGAAAATAAATCACTAATAAATTAGTATTAACTAATTCAGAATTTCCACCAGCCAATGCAAAATCTGTGCTGCAGGTGAGATCCAGAAAAACACACATCCCGTGGCAAGGATTTCGGCATAAATGTGGTACCTCATTAATACAGCGCTTTATTTCTAGAACTTCCCTTCTTTTCTGTTTCTCTCCACGCATACTTCGTTTCTGTTTCTTGCTGTCCTAATTTCTTTCTTATATATTTTTCCCTAAAGCAAAGCATGAGAATAACATAACGATTGGAAGGACATTCTAGGTAACTCAAGTGCGTTTGTGTCCCAGCAAGAAGAGTTCAATTCTCACTACTACCCAAAGGAGAGAGAAGTGAAAATTCAAATTGCGCTGTCTTTTTCCCAAGGGTTGATGTGCTCTTTTTGTTGCGTAAAGAGAGTTGGAACAATTCTGCCAACTGATTTCCGCACATTTCTAACAAGGGCAGACGCTGGCATGGTAAGTCGCCTGATCCTCCGCTTAAAATGAAGCGCTAACGAAGCAAACAGATATCGAAGCAGCGTGACTCAACGGCCACGCTTCTTCATGTTGAATTCATCTAGCGTGGCACGCTCTTAAGCCAAGGATTTAAGTTCAAAGAGTGACTTCAACATCTGAATTAAAATACGCTCTCAACGGTATGCGTAACCACTTGGCTGCCGGCCCGCCCCGGGAACATCTGCGGCAGCGGCTTCAAAGGGGCAGAGCGCTGCTTCCACCACATCTGGCCGCAGCCGAGAGCCGTCCCAGAGCACAGCCGCACCCCGCGGCCAAAGCCTTCTGCTCACGGGGACGTCTCCAGAGCTTGAAGTACAGCTAGAAGTCAAGTATCCAAGCAGAAAGAGGGTCAAAACAACTGGACTTTTTCTTTTCACGCCATCAGTTTAGTAATAGGAAACTCTCGCATTTCTTGCAGTTTTCGGCCAATTGCACCAGAAGTTTTCCTTATGTTGGGGAGAGACTCTCTCACATTTGGAGGTTTTAGTTTACAGCCTCACTTAAGTCCTGAGATGTTCACACGGGATGCAAGGAGACACCTGCTCGCCACCCCGTTGCAGTGGGAACCCCGCACCCAACCTTTGCAACTGCCTTTGGAAAAAAATCCCAAATCCAGAGCCAGCCGTTGGTGTAATCTTAAAAAGACCCCCAGCGAGTGCTTTGTAATTAAAAATCACAGGAAATGACTCAGACAGACTTCGAATTTTAATTTTCCCTCAGCTTCTAATTTAGCAAGAAGGAATAAATTAGTCCCCAGTTAGGAATATCTGCCATCTTTGAAACTTGGATATTCACAGAGAGCAGATAGCTCTTCGTGTAGAAGGTCCCAGCTGAAGGATGTAAATGGTAAACGGCATGGAACACCATTTATTTACACTATTTTGGAAACATGAAAGGTTGAACTGACCCTCCTATGATTCAAATCTGAGTTTACAGCGTCATTCATCATCTCAGAATGGGTTTGTTCCAGTCTCCTTGAACAAAACTATTTGCTCCTCACATTTGCTGCACAGAATTAGCTGAATTTCAATTCCAAGATGTGTCGTACAGAGAACGGGTTTGGAGTGAAAGGTGTCAAGCTGGCAAAAAATTGAAAATTAGATTGGTATAAAATCTAATTTTTTTAATATACAAAGCGTTTCATTTTTCCTCTGTAATATAATTTAAAGTTGCATAACAATCATGTTTCTTGGCTATGGAGGCAGGTTTCATCCCTAGCTGGACGAGATAAAGGATTTTAATAAGAAATTATGCAACAAATAGGTGGGATTTGTGTCGCATACAGTAGGAAAATGCCTCTGAGCACCGCATTTTTGCGGGTATCCACACAGAGGTGCTATCAGGGACCCAGCCCAGGTTGGATGAGGCTCTGAGCAACCTCATCTGGTTGGAGATGTCCCTGCTCCTTGCAGGGAAGTTGGACCAGGTGACCTTTAAAGGTCCCTTCCAAGCCAAACCATTCTATGATTCTATGGTTTGTAAGCAACTTGCTAGGCAACCTCTGCTTGATTTTGGTGATACATTAAAAACCACCTTTTGTTGTACCAGGTGATCTCATCAGGGACATAACAAGAGCAGGAACCAAAAAGTCTTCTAGTACTGAGATTTACTTCAGCTTCCTTTAGCATCTGGGGATGATGGGGGGGGGAGGTTGCGGACTCAAGCATTTTTCTGCTGGAAAACGACTCTTTCAACTTTTCCCTTTTCCCCAGGCTTTTGCAGTGCAGACTCCAGGTGTAAAACCAGAAGCCGAAAGCGGCGTTCTCCTCCCGCATTTTGGGCGGGCGAGCAGGAGGGGAGGTGGTCCAACCGCACAATGACAGATTATGCAAATCCTCCCGGAGTATCTAATCCATCACGGCGGTGGGAGAGGAACGCGGCTCATCTCCGACCGAGCCTCCGTCACGTCCTCGCGTGAAGCATCCCCCCGCCTCGGTTGGAATGACATCAGGGAGGCTTCGAGTCCTTGAAAGTCTAGGGGGTTGATTAGCTGGAGAAATTGGCCGCTTCTGCCAATCACCACCCCGCAAAGCCGCCTCGATACTCTCGGAGATACGAGGGAGAGAGAGGCTGACTACAGCGAACAGGAGGCACGGCGACAGCACCGGCGGCGGTACCGGGAGCAGCTGGTATTCGGGTGATTAAATAGTTCTCGCAGCCTTTTTTTTTTTTTTGCCTTTAGCCTGGCTGGTCCCCGGTGTAATCCCCACGTCCAAGAAGGAAGCTGGATTTTTAACGGTGTGCTGAACAGAGGTTAGAATCATTCCAGCTGGCTGCTTGTTTTGAAAAGGACAGAGTGTGTATAAATGAGATGTGACTGTGCTGGTAGAGTTCAGTCACCGGGGCTGGAGCAAGAGGAACCTGCCCGGGATGCCGCTGCTATCAATCGAAAAAACTCTCCCTTAGTTTATCTGGAGTCATGTGAAGAGATTTGAATAACAGACGTCTTTCCTGCACGCTAGGAAGAGAAATTCTTCTCTAGGTAAGCTATTATTCAGCTTCTACCTTAACCTATACTTCTGGCTGTGTATTCATACCACTACATAGAGAGTGCCTGCGCTCAGAGACAGAAAAACAGTTCCTGAGCAGGTAAAATATTCACATGATATGCAAAATGGTATGCCTACAACCAAATTACGCACAGTAAGTACTTCAGAAAGCTGCCTACAGCCTGGCATTCAAAGGATTATTTGAAAGTTTGCAATAGTCTTTGCCATGTTTGCATGCAAGCGTCCTCGACGCAGAGAGATGCGCGCCCTGCGAGGGGAAACAGTTGTCTGACTAAAGATAGGAAAGACCCTGGAAGTTAGAGCATGGCAAGTTATGGGGGTGGGGGGAGAAGAGGATAAGGTTGCAATTCTTCTTTAGCCTACTCCATATATTCTGCTTTTATATGCTACCATCCAGCAAAGTTAAGCAAAGCTAGTGTATTAAAATGCCAATGTGAAAGCTTTCCATGGAGATAGGCAGCAAACGTGCACTATTTAAAGTAAGAATAATTGCACTGTGAGGAAGCCAAGACTTGCAGTGGTTTGATATCCATCTGCAACTTTTTTTAAGCAGCCTGAGTGTTCACAGTGTGGAAGCAAGGACTGTCTCAGGTAGTAAGAGGCAAACTGAAGCCATCAGTGTTTGCTCTTCAGATGGCTACAGAGTCAGAGCACAGCGGCAGCCCAGCATTTTGATCTTACAGCTGACACACCAGCTCCAAGTCACTGCTGCTGGGAACAAACACTTAAAGGAGAAATGTTTAGAGGTGAATAAGTCTCTTCCTACAACCACTACACTAATGTAACCACACGTAGATACAAAACCCACAGTCATTAAGTTGTCTTTTCCCCTGGGGAATTTACTGTAACGTTTTTTACTAACTCCTCTTCATCACATTGATCGGACCCTCCCTCCCTGGGAATAAATGCTGCAGAACCTGGCCTACCCCATGCAGCAGGTTATTCTGCCTTCTCCACCTCTGCATCTTATCAAAGTAAAAGATAAAAAGAGAAATAAATCATTCCCAGCTCATTTCTTCAGTAGTTTTCAAGGATGATCCTGCTGCTGTAAGACGCTCGGCTTGCGGAATCAGAGCAGAATCTCCTCGTTTATGAAGTTTAAAGAGTTGGCAGAGTTGCCGGGTGCCTCCCTGCCTTGCCCGGTCCTGTCTGTACCCTTCCACCGCGCACGTTTCCCCGCCGGCCGAGCTGCGCTCTCTGCCTCGCTTTCCGAAACGCTGCTCTCAAGAAGGGAGCTGGGGGGGGGAGGGGTGGAAATGCCAAGTCGCATTTCACTGAGGAAACTCTTAGCCTTCAGTTTTCTTCTGAATCTTATCAATTCAAACAGCATGATCTGCTCAATTCCAGTAGATGTTTCTAATGGCATCACTCTGTGAGACTGTATTAGTTCTTGTGCCATTTCCCCAGAACATGTCCATTCTTTTTGACTCCTAATACAAGCCTAATGTCTGAAAGCCTCAGAAATGAAAGCAGGAGTATCTTAATGTCTTGTTGACAACACAGTTTTCTGTAAGGCTGGAGGAACACTCCTCTAGTTTTCATTTTATTAGAGTAAATCAAATCCAAAGGGCTAGATTTAAGCACAGAGCAGGATGCTTGAATGACTGACCACTCGCACACACGCAGATATATGCCCCCACGCCTACTCCCATTTCAGCCTGAACACCCTGTCAACTCACACTATAAAGTTCTGCAAGTCCTATTAAAACTTTATGGATGTGTAGAGGTTGTGATATCTGCTATATTGCTCTTTGTAATGGCACTGATCAAACTCAGCTGATGCGGCAGCGTGCAGGGAATCACCAGTTTCTCTAGAGTTCAACTATCCTTCAGTATGAGGGCAAGAAAAATATGGTAATAGTATTTTTTTTCTTAAGGCTTACAGTACAGGAGTTATCTCAGAGGTACAATGAGATACTTTGAGGAAAATAGGGCCACATATTGCAAACCTGGGGCAGTACCGATCAAAGAAAATGCTGATGAGTTACTAGTAGTTGTGACTAAGAGTTTTCAGTTAGATAAACAAACAAAAAAAAAGTTTAATTTAACCATATGCTGCCAGAAAGAGATTGGTTTCTCCCTTTATTTTTTTGCAAGCAATACAGGAAAGAATATCATGATCTCTTACGAAAAAAAAATGAGATCATTTCTGTTCCAGAATTTATCCCTCAAACAATTTTGATGTGAGTGCCTCTATGACCATAAGGCTGGCTGAGCTTCAGCTGCATCTATCCACGGCTGTTTGCTTCCATCACGTGTTTGCTCTGCAAAGCTTTCACAGTGCTTCAGCTCCTAGATGCATCCAGGAAACCGCTTTCCATACCTGCAAAACGGGCTTTTCTGAACAAAGCAAAGCTCTGACTAAGAGCAGCAAAGCATTTCAAGTTGGGGACTGGCTGGCTGAAGGAAAGGATAAGTCAGAATTGTGCAGAAAGCTGCGATTTCCCCAGCTTGTGGAGTCATTTCAGGAACAGGGCACTAAACTTAAGGTGAGCCCAGAGCTCTCCACACTTTCCAAGGTGAGCAGAGCCTGGGTTGAAACTATTTGCAACTATTAAGGAGTACAATGTAAGGTGGCAGTTTAGCAGATCCCTTATTCGCAGGCCTGGGATGCATTAGAGGAGGTCAATGGGCTGGACTATGCGAGGTCTATGTGCTGGAAATTGCTTGGACCATTAACTTAAAGTGTCTTGTCTCACACTGAGAAAGGCTGAAGAATGCTCATATCACAGCAACAAGTCTACTTCTCCCGTTGAGATGTTAAAGCAACGCTCCTCACCAAGTGTAAGCCACCCAGAAGAGTGCTAGATACAAATACAGGATTTATTTTCCATCTATGTCAACATTTAAATTAGAAAAAAAAATGTTGAGCTGTTAAAAAGAAAACCAACAGGTGCTGGAAGAAAACTAAAACCATGCACGTCAATCCAAAACATTTGTTACAACTACTGTCAGTAATAATTACAGCAAAATCACAGATTCTTCTGAAATTAACAGTTGCTATAGAAAACTAATAATATTTTATCTAAACAGTAATGCCACCAGAATCACATGGCAACAGCACAACAGTGCAAAAACCATGTCAGCATTTGATGAAGAAAACACATTGGCACCAGAAGTAATGCACTGTGATGAGATGATTTAAACTCAATTCTGAAAGGAGCAGAGAAGTATTTAAACCTATTTCCTTCCCTCCGGCTGCAGAGAGGGTCACAACTGTTTTCCTCAAGTGCAGGCAAGTGGAGCAAATTAATCCTCCCTCCTCTGCTGTAAGAATGGGTTTTGCAGAGCCAGAGCAAGTCTAATAGAAGCCAGGGCAGGGTGGGCTTCTTTCAGGAGAAAAGAAGCCAAAAGAAAGGGGTTCCCTCTTCTTTTTTGGAAGCTGATGAAATAAGACCTGTACTTGGCTTGCTTAGCTTGGCCAAGGGAGGACCTGCTGAATCTCTGGTTTGCTTTTCATGACCTAGGGAAGTTTTTTTTTTTTCCTTGCCTCCTCACGTTGCATGCAGGGTACCATGCAAGTTTTTTTTCTCCCTCCAAAGCATGCTGAAACAAGATATTCCATAGCACAGCCCCCCCCAAAAAGATAGTATTGCAGACAGCAATTTAAAATCCATACACATATAGCTGCTGATGCATTTGTCCCAGGTCAGGGTGTAGTTGAACCCACAAAGTCCATGCCTTTGCACTCAAGGCTGCTGTTGCAGAACTTCAACCTTGCAACTTCAAGAGCCAGTCCTTACGCAGCCAGGAGACGAGAGGAGCATCCGCCGTCCTGCCACAGCCCGCGAGAGCGCCGAGAAACGCACGCACAGCTAGTGCTTGGGGCCGAGGCACCTGCAGCTCCAGAGTTTTACCGATGGCTGGGTTTTCGTCTCCCGTCCGTACATATTATCAGACACGCAGCAGACAGAATAATGGGAATGAGCTCTTCCCCGAGCAGAACCACACACGAAAGGCAGCCTCCTGAAGGACTATCCACAGCTACTTATTTCCAGCCGCACTCTGCCAGGCTTCCACTGAAAGGATTGCATTTAGCTTTTAGTGTATAAATAAGTGTTCCGATAAATAATTAATCGTAGCTGCTGGCCATAAAAGAGGCGACTGTTTGGAAAGTTAAAACAGTCTGTCATGAAATATGCACCCACCTCTACGTTCCAGTTTCAGGGGATGTTTTATCCAACATCCTCTCCTTTTGCATGGGACCGTATTTCGCAAGGAGAAGGCCAGAGCTCAACTTCCAGAGCCTCAGGGTATTCTCTGAATTTATTCTCTCTCACTGGGATATTTATCACCCCCTAAAACACCAGAGGGGGAGGGCAAGTGGTCTCTGATTCACAGAAATTTTTGGAAGCGAGAAGAAAATGCAGTAGTGTCTAGGCTTCTGGGTAAGATAGTGAAATTACACTTACTGGTCACTTTTGATTATAAAGCTCTCAGAGTTGGTTTGTTTTGTTTTGGTTTGTTTTTTTTTTAATTTAAACAATAGCAGGGCCATCTGCCTTGGTACTTTCACCAGACTACCTGCACTCTACCTACCTAAATAGCTGGTATAATGGACCAGGACATTTTTATTCATCACTAGTCAGCAGACTCTGTTTGTTTTGCCATTTAAAATGGTTTCACTATTCTACCCCCACGTGATTTTACTGTTAAGGTTGGAACCATGCATGCATACATAGCGTGCAATCCCTTCCTGCACAGGGCACGGTTCAAGCCAGTAAATACTGTTAGCAGCTGAGGGTCCAGGTTTGTTTTGAATTCATAGGGTCACCATTCCTCCTACTTAAGGTCTATCTAATTAGCAACTGAAGAGGCGTGACTCTGAAACTTCATCTTCTAACACAATATCAACTAAGTGTTGTTTCCCCACACCTTACTATTTTTGAATTACCTGCAGGAGTGCATTACTCTCATTTGTACCTGAAAAATCACAACTAAATATTCTCTGTGGTACGTACAAGCTGCATGGCAAGCGAAGCAAGCAGTGCACGCCTCAACACGCTTGACACTCTCAGACTCCCATAAGGCCAACTCTTCAGCAGCTTTGGAGCAAGCTCCACGTGCCAGCATGAATCAGCAGCAGTCATTCTGCATATTCAAATTTTTAACTAAAGTGCCTCCAAAAAGGCTTTCTCCTCCATGGAAAGAAAATTTCCAGACAGAGTATGAAGTATCCGTGTATATATTGTCTAGAATAAGACTTTAGGGACTACAATGTATCATTGTGTCAACAAATGAGACATCATTTTGTTGGCTTGTAAGCCCCCCATAAACCAAGATTTCTTCTTCCAAGACACATCCTGGAAAATACAACATAATTGTGCACCCAGTCCACAGTAAAGAACAGCAATGTAAAGGAACATAACTAATTCCAGCTCAGTGCAGGGGCAGTGTGTTAAGAAAGATTTTCACAACTAGTTGGATTTTTTTTTCATTCCACTCCCCTCTTCCATAAATAAGTTAATGCCTCAGTAGTTCAATAAGCAGAGATTTTTCACAAAAACAACAGGTTAATCAAAGCCTCACTATTCTATCACACAGCTCTAAAGGTATTAGTTCTAGTTCCAGTCTCCGAGCTTAGCGTGACTCAACAAAAAAAATCCCTTGAATTCCCAAGTAGGACCCTTATCCTAGTAGCAGCATTTTTAAACTGAACTTTATCTAGACAAAAAAAAAAAAAAAAAAAAGAATAGATCTTGTGAAGGGCAACATTTGTTTATATTTTGAACCAAAAGAAAAACTGTATCTATAGGTCACAGATGACAAACAAGAAATCTCAAAAGAGATCTTTCACTCGACTGACGAAGAGGCTTCTCTCAGAGAAACCCCAGAAAACAGTGGCAGAAATAAACACAAAGAAATTTAACCAGGATACGAAGGAAAAATAAAAAGGAAGCAAGCACTGCAAATACATTTGACTGCACATGAGAGTATGTAGTTTGCACTGGCTTTCCCAAACGCACTGTTTGCAGCACCCACATGACATACATTTGAACCAAACATGAGTCAGCTTAGAGCATTTTACAGCTAATGTCCATGTAAAGGTAGAAAAGGGCATTAATCCCGCAATGCAGACAGGAAAACTGAAATATTGAAAAAAAAAAAACCAAAACAACAAACTATCAGTGGCCTCCAGGTGGCAATATATCATGCTGGTGGCAGAAGGAGACAGAACTCAAAGTTTCAGCTCCCTACCTTAGCCTCTCACCACAAGGCATTTTCCCCTCTTGATAGGCAAATCATACCCATCCAATCATTTCAAGATAAAAAGAAGTTGAATTTGTATTAATGTCTTCCATAAAGCTTCCTTGGACTACCTTGTCTGCTTTGCCACGTCTGAAATAATTAAATACATTCAAGTGAGATACACTCTGCTGGGTATTGTAGCATTTTTAGTATAGGATGAAGTTTCTCTGTCTAGATCAGTTTTACTAACAACGGTAACCTGTGCAGCCGTAACTGGTTCCCACAAAAAGCCGATCTTTCTCGTTTTAAAGAACTGGCAATAAGACCTAGAATTTTCTGAAGGACTGCCTGGAAGCTGGTCTAGGACTGAGGCTAACTTAGGCAATTTAAAAATATATGGAAAAGACAGGAGAGAGAGTATAAACTCGCTCACTATGTATTCTACCCATTTTTCTCCCAAATCCTCTCAATGATAACAAAACCCTTCAGCCAATGAGGATGAAGATGGGGAGAGGGAACTCTGGAAGAATTTACTTAAAGAATAAATATAGGGAAGCTGTTAGAAAGAGAGTTAATGTACGCAGAGCTTGAAAACGGTCTCTGGCTGGCTGGAACCTGGCTTGAGTAAACTCAGAATAAACCTCTGTTTAAATTTCATGTGGTAAATGCGCTGCTCTAAGGATTTAGGTACAAAGTCTTTGTTATCTGGGTTTAACTAGACTTCCTCTGCAGGAGTAATATTTCACGACTATGTGACAGCAGCAGTCTCTCTGAAATAAGTTAGTGGCCTCCTTTTAATTCCTCGCACAGATGTCACCACATCAGACTTTGCCACAATGAGTCCCTGTGACAGGATACAGACACCACAAAACATGTTATTCCGTGAAATATATTGTCACGGATACAAGGGTGGGGACATTTTAATTATCTTGTATGGTGGCAAACACTTTTTGGTCCCATAAAAGCAAAAAGAAAACAGGAAAGGGGGGAAACCATTAACTACTTAAAAAAAAGTATAAAGACCAAGGAGTTCAGCTTCCAATAAGCTATTCTAGAGCCTGTGACTATGTCTTGTAGGCAAAGGGTCTCGTCATTAAAAAGGGAGCTTTTCAACTTTTTTTGTTTAAGAAACCTCCAAAAAGTGAAGTTCCAATAGCTCTCCAGCAAATCTGTAATCCCTGATAAATTTTCAAAATAGATAGAGAAAACCTGCAGTTATTTAGATGTTAATAGAACTATAAAAAGATTTTTTTTGTGTGCCTTACCTTTTTTATATGATCAAACAAGATGTGCAGTTTGACTATCACATTGATTGACTTTAAGGAGTCCTGGTTAGGCGGCCGTTACATTACACAAACGTTGTCTCAACTGAATTCACAACACAAATCATTCTATTGAAACTGGATAGCTAATTGACAGCCTTATAAAAGTAGAAAACAGTAACAGAATAGATGGACCGTACTAAAACATCTGATGCAGCATCTCACAAAAGTTTTATTTGAAAAGTTAAATGAGTTCAAATTGGCTTCCATTGAAGCATTAAACTACGAATTGAAAAGTGATGAAGAGCCATTAACCAAGCGAGATCAGAAGATTTGTTGCACCAAGTCAGGAGGAATGTTTTGCAGGCTGCCTCAGAAAAACCTGTGAAGCCTGGTAGTTTTTTGTTTTTGTGTTTGTTTTTTCTCCCCACCAGCTTCATTCAAAAAGGACTGGGGCAATCATAGCATGTTCACTACACCTGCGCTCTCTCCGTTAATCCCACTGGGAGAGCAAAGCGTCCGCTCCAAGGACTGGATCCCATAGGTCACACACAACCTTGTACCATGGGAATCTCTGCTGTGTTTTCAGCCACAACTTTCTGCCATGTCATTTTGGTTCTGTCATCATGGCCTAAGCAGCAAGCTTCCAACTCAGGCCATCTCTTAAAACCTTCTTTCCATCCTTGGTAGGTCACTTAGTTCTCTACAGATGTCAGGAGGGTTCTAAAGAACCCCCTCTGTTGAAGGGCATCATGCAAGAGAGAGTTGCTATCGCTTCCAGCTCAGCCATGGGTTTGCCAAATCACCTTGGGTACAGGCCTGACTTTTCCAAGAATAACACTATTTAGCTTTTTTGAATTTTTGGTGAGTTACTAGTGAAAAGTGATAGAACTTACTGCCATCACTCAGGCAAGACAGACACATTTATTGGAAACAGCACTGAGTTTATACCTTTTTTATTACTATTTTTTTTTCTTTTAAGTCTGGCCACAAAGCTAAGGTGTTTTGCCTGAGGATATCAAAATATTATGCATGTTTTGGTATCTTTTGATACCACCATGCAACATTTTTGCCGCATATGGAGCTACACAAAAGGTGAATGTGGTCATTAACACCTATCTGTTGCGATGGTGACTAGAGCAAATCCATCAAGAAATGAAAAATATATACATATAGGTTCTCTCTTCATGCATGGTCCTCCCAAGACAGTGCTTAAGTCATTACTGATTTCTAGGAGCTTCCACACCTGACAGTCAAGAAAAATCAAAAGTAAGTGATTTCAGAGGAAATATTACAACTACTTACGTTCAAAACCAGTGACAGGGTAGAAACTGATCAGTTGTGACAACTGGAGGAAATGTTATGGAAACATCACTCATGGGATATTTAGGTGCATATCTGCATGGCCCCAATGACCATGGGACTGTTAGAAGTTCATGGGTCAGAAGAAAGAAGCGTTGAGGCTGAGCATCAGACAACATTCACCAGAAGTGTGGTCTGGATAAATCTTAGAATAAGTACATCTGTCAAGAAACTGGGACTTGTGGCAAGTCAGTGGTGCCCATCTGCGCACCTTCAGAAGTATTAAAGGAGTGGAAATAATTATTACAAGGCTTTCTCTAATCACAATTCCCCTACTCTGTCAAAAAAAAACACCTAGTAAAACACTGAAAATAAAGAAAACCACTCCATTAGTATGTCTCAAATCACACTTGACAATGGTAACCAGGACAAAAAAACAGATCAACTTTGGTGCCCCTGGAGTGAGATAAACTGTGAGCTTTTCATTATTTTATCTGCAACAATCAGATCTTCTCAGTTTATCAAGAGTGAAGAGTTTACAGACTTTCTAAGTACCTTTACACCCTGTTTCCCAACTTATAGCTTCTACACATAGCGAGAGCCAGCTTTTACAGAGTGCACAAGTTGAGGTATTTCAAAGACTGAGCTTTATATTCATTATCAACTTCAACCTCTGTCATCATTAACTTTCTGGAATTACATAAAACTATATGCACACTACAGAATAATCAAATTGCTGAAAATACTGGAAAAAAATCGGTGTCCTTAACTTTCAGGCGATTAGGTATTCAAAACAAACAAAAGAGGTGAAACTGAAAACAAATGAGGTGAAACTGAAAACAAACAAAAGAGGTCCCAGGTAAAACGGTTTTCTAAAACCTTTCAGTAAGCTATGAGCAGCTAGCATCAACACTCCTCACATTTATAAATGCAAAAAAACATTGCAAATTTGTTAAGCTTGAAAAAGGAAAAAGTTACTTTCAAGAAGCGCTAAAGTTTCATGAGCCCAGTAAAAAATAACAACCTCTTGGACACTGTTCTGAAAGAAAGAAAGAAAAAAAAAAAAAAGCAGCACCACGTTTTCCTCTTAATAGAAACCCTGAACTTTTGCTAATGGTCAACAGGAGTTATTTTTCACTCAAATCAGTTTGCTTGTTTCTGTATTGAATGAGCAGCCATATGTAAGGAGTAGTGAGCAGGTATCATGGATCATTGGGCTGCTAATAAATGGCAGGAGTCATACAAGCTTAGAAAGGAAGGAAAGGAGGAAAGAGTTTACATTAATTTTTTAGCCTAAAGGGAAGTATTATATATAGAAAATAAAGGCATTCTGACTTCTGATTTATGCTGGAATAAGATGAGAGGAAACCTCTGGCTTGCTTCCAGATTAATTACCTGCAAAGTGTTCCACAGAGCCTTGCATGCTGGTGCAGACTGGAGAGTAGGAATGACCATATTGTGATGATACAACAAGTGTCCTGCTCCTCTGCTCAGCACTGGAATCAGCGACACGATCTTAACCCGCTGCAGATCTGACGTCTGCCAGCCCAACCCGTAGGGTGGTTAAACACAACGGTTGGCTTGACGCTGATATCTCTGCTTTCCATAAACTGAACTGGATTAGAGGTCCTCAGCCTACCTACAAGGAGAGGTAAGGAAAGAAGAGCTTAGAACGGCCCTGCGAGGCAGCCCATCGGTCAGGCTGGCGGCCTGTGCACCGAGTACTCACCGCCGGCCTCCTGCACCTCTTTCTCCCGATGGGCGACGGAAGGCAGCCACTCTTAACGGAGTTTTTCCCTATTTACTTATTTCCACTATCCCTCAGTAGCAACTGACAGCTACCTTTGCAATATGCAACTCCCTTCTGCAATGTCTGTATTCCACCCTGTGCGGGTTTTGTGTAGCAGTGGGGGGCTACAGCGGCAGCTTCTCTGAGAAGCTTCTAGAAGTTTCCCCTTTGTCTGGTGGACTCAGCCAGGTCCGCCGCTGCCCAGGGCCAAGCCTATTGCTGACAATGATAACACCTCTGTGATAATGTATTTAAGAAGGGGAAAATAAAAAAAATAATGAGGCGAAGAAGCAGAAGCAGGGGCAGAGAGGGGAAAGCGGGGGCCTTGTGCGCCTTGCAGGCCTCACCCTCTGGCCTCCCGCCATGCGGCCGACTGGGCCCGGCCTGGCTGCAAGAAGTGGAGAGAGGAGATGAGATGTGAAGAGAACCTGAGAGGTGTCTGCCTGAGCTGGTTGGGAAGAATTTCTGGTGAGAGGAACGGCTGCAGAAGCCAAGGTCAGTGAAGAAGGAAGGGGAGAAGTAAAATTGCTCCTGACAAGGTTCCCCTGCAGCCCATGGTGAGGCCGGCTGTGCCCCTGCAGCCCACGGAGGCTCACACGGAAGCAGAGATCCCCCTGCAGCCCATGGAGGCTCACAAGGAAGCAGAGATCCCCCCGCAGCCCATGGAGGCTCACACGGAAGCAGAGATCCCCCCGCAGCCCGGGGAGGACCCCACGCCTGATGCCCGAAGGAGGCTGTGGCCTGTGGAGGGCCTGCACTGGGGCAGCCGGTTCCTGAAGGATTGCATCCTGTGGAAAAGAACCCCCATTCCCCTCCTGTGCTGCTCGGGCGGGGAAGGACGTAGAGATAATTTGGAATTAAGTTAAGCCCAGGGAGAGGGGAAGGGTGAGGCTGGGGAAGCGGTTTTTTTCCCACCTCTCAGTATCCTGCTTTGGGTTTATAATTAATAAATTAAAATAGTTTTCCCCAAGTTGAGCCTATTTTGCCCCTAACAGTAACTTGAATGATCTCTCCCTGTCCATATCTCAAACCTCAAGCTTTTTTTTTATATCATCTCTCCCCCATTCCCTCAGAGGGTGGTGGGAGTGAGTGAAAAAATTGCATAGTTTGGTCCCAATTACAACCACCCCCCACTGATTAGTTGCACCTAATTTGATCAAGATGGTCTTTAAATCACTAAGGCCTGTGAGAAGGTCGGTGTATAGGAACTGGACCATGAGAGAACCAGATTTAATTTCTGATGCAATGTAAACACATGGTATTAATAAGAGGCTGTTACTCTTCTCTATTGTGGTATCAGTTTTAAATAGTTGAGTCCTAATCTCCTAATCAATCATTTTCAAAGTCAGTATGCTTTAATCATCAATCAAACGCATTTTTACAGGGAAGCAGGAAGTATTACTGAGCAAGGAGGCAGCAATTTTTTAAACCTCTGATTTTCTTTAGCTGCCTGAATTAAATAGTACAGTTTCTGCAGACGGCTATGGCATCACAATGGAGTTATATCACAGAGTTCCGCTCTTTCTGAGGAAGGGCCTCACGTCTAGGATGTCAGCTGAACGCAAGATTGAAAATCTGCTGAAGGACCAACTCTGGATGGACGTAGCCTCGATTCCTTGATCAAATGCACCCAAGATTTGGGCTTTACCCCTAAAGAGTCAATGAACACTGATCAGGACCTCAAACACCGGTTTCTAAAATGAAACCACATTAGTAACACTAATTATGAAATACGGTTTATTTTCATGTTTTTCAAATTAATATAGCACAGAAATGCTCCAAATATATTTGAATTTCTGAGCGAATATAAAGCTGTTGAACTTTAAGGGGGAGAGTTTCAAAGGCACAAATGGCACTTAACTTCCAATTATGCTTTGGAAAATGTCCCACTAATGGCTAATATAGCTGATTTATTTTCATAAATTTTAATTACTTCACACTTTTTTTTTTTAACTGAACAGTATAATCAGTTCAATAGAGCAGTTCAAACACAATGTGCAAACTAAAAAAGATCTGCTCCAATGCCAGGTTTCCATATGCAAGTTTGAATTCCTTATTAATTCTATTATTTACAAATCTAGATAAGTGACAATACTTGCTCTTGTTATAGCATTTGCATACAACAGATGTACTGGTTCACATTAAATCTGATTACTAATATTTTAACTCGAAGAGATTTGACTAATGTTATGGGATGAAGACAATATTTTTGTTTTGGCTAGGATAAAGGCAAGGGCTTCTCATATTTTAGTAACACAAGTAACAGTAGCAGCAAAAACCTGGCTCATTAAGTATATTATTTTGCAATACCAGTATCTGGGAAACCCCGCAGGACAAAATAATGAGGGGGAAAAAAAAAAAAAGTGCAATTTTAGGTCTCCATGCATGCTATCCCCTTGTGCTACACGTGTGGGCTGAGACTAAGTATTCAGTGCAATTTCGTGGCAGATGTCTTCGAGCAGAAGTCTTGTTTTTTAATTTATTTTAAAAAACAAGAGTCTTAATTAAGGTGTTTTACCTGCCCTAAGGATTTCTGAGACCCTTCTGGAAAGAGCCTGCCTGCAGGCAGGGCTGGCTGCTCTGAGAGTGGAGGTGAGAGCAGGTGCCAGCAGCTAAAAAGCAAGAAAATATTGCCCTCTAGTGCTGCAAGCATGCAGAGGCTGCAGAATCCAAGAGGGGTTTCTAATTACTGTTTCCAAGATAGCTGCCTGCCTCGTGCTAAGAAAACTAAGGCTTGTTGCAATTAGCTGTTTCACGGGCAGGTTACCCACGCAGCAAGGCTGCCCTTCCCACGGAGACGAATCCTCCCCATCCCATCAACCCACCGCGTCGAGCCGAGCGACTCATCAGCGTCACCAAAACTGGGACACGGATGCTTCGCTTGATCCAGCTTTATTTTTCGATAAAAATCTTAATTGGAGGTTTAATAAGAAGCGAGATCCTGGCAAGCAGAGAGAACTGCAGAACACAGGAAGCACCAACAGGGGACAAATACTCTTACGATTAGCAGGATGGTGTTAATTTCCTAGTGAGAGTTGTGACTTCTTTTTTATTTCTTCTAATACGTAGGACATCACTAAACAACACAAAGCATTCTGAGATTCTGTGGGATGAGGTAGAACAACCAGGAATTGCACGAGGGCTTCAGAACTGGCCAGGCAGTCAGGGTTAAGAGCACCTCGTACTTCAGCCACTCAGCACAGCAGGGATGGATCAAAGCTCTAATCCTGTAGCTGGAGGTGTCGTGGCCAAAGGCACCCACCTACGTGCCCACTCAGCACCCAACCAACTCCCTTGCGGTACTTTTCATCCTAGGTACCACCTCCCTTTCACCCCTGATGGAGGCAGAGGATGAACACCAGGATAGAACACCCCACTGTTTCAGTAGCCTTGGAATATCCATGCACCATCCTTAGCATTCCAGATACTCCTTAAACAAACTGTAAAGTACTGAGCGCTGATAGAAATTGGAGGGAAGAGACCTACAAATCTTTCCTCAAAGTCCTCTCGTGTCTTTCGCTTCAGTTTCATTAAGTTTCACAGTCCAACACATGATTTGTTACCCCTTTCAAAATATTTACATAGTTTGCATTTGACATGGGACATTGCCCAATATTTAGCAGATATTTACTTTGTCCTACTATCTTCTGTCATTTTCATTTGCAACAACAGTGAAGCATTTTAGGTAAGAAATGCCCATAAATGAAGAGGTGTAAGTCCTCAAAAAATTATATTTGAGCTTTCTTTTTATACCCTAAGAATAAGGGAGAGTGTTTAATGCAGCTCATCTGAATACATCAAGAAAGCAAGTGGCACTGAGTGCTGCTTGAACTGTTCAGAAACTTCCCTCTTAACTCAGATTACCAGTATCAATCACCACCTTTGTTAACGTGTGTGTTTAATTGCTTTACAGGTTTTATTTTATTTACTCTTCTTTTATTTCTTGTTGCAGATAATGTTAAGAGTCCTCTTCGTTGATTATCAGCAGCTGCTGCGTTCTGAGAAAACCTCTTTCCAAGTAGCTTTCCGAATCCCTTGACTTCCCGCTCCGACAGCTTTGTAACCTCCCCAGCAGCTTCATAAATGCACTGCAATGGTCACATGAACGTCTCGGGAGGGGAATCGGCACCTCTGCATCTCCTCGTTCCTATGGCGCTTTAGGAAGAGAGAACCGAAAAAGCGGCAAGTCCAACAGGAGCTGGAAGTTCTGCAAAAGATGAATCTAATCGTGAAGCTCCGCAGAAGTTTCAGAACGCTCGTTATTCTCCTGGCGACCTTCTGCTTGGCAAGTATTGTCATTTCTGCCTATTACCTCTACAGCGGCTACAAGCAGGAAATGGCCCTCGTGGAAACCACTGGAGAAGCGGAGTGTGAAGACCTCAAGCTTCTACCATACAGATCCGCGGAGCTGAAAACGGCTAAGCCCATTGATCCGTCTAAAACTGATCCCACTGTCCTCCTGTTTGTGGAAAGCCAGTACTCCCAGCTGGGGCAAGACATCATAGCCATCCTGGAGTCCAGCAGGTTTCAATACAACATGGTCATCGCACCAGCTAAGGGGGATATTCCCCCTCTCACAGACAACGGAAGAGGAAAATACACAATTATTATATATGAGAATATTTTAAAGTATGTATCCATGGACTCGTGGAATAGAGAGCTTCTGGAAAAATACTGTGTGGAATACAGTGTTAGCATAATTGGTTTTCATAAAGCCAACGAGAACAGCTCCCCAACTACAAAACTGAAAGGACTGCCATTACATCTTCACAATAACGTAGCCCTCAGAGACTGTGTGGTAAACTCTCAGTCTCCCCTGCTGCGCATCACCAAAACGCCAAGAGTTGAGAAAGGTCCACTGCCCGGCGAAGACTGGACAGTTTTCCAGTTTAACCATTCCACCTATCAACCCGTGCTTTTAACCGAACTGCAGACCTCCAGACCACCCCCGGAGGCACTGCCGAAGGCTGATCTATACGCAACCGTCATCCAAGACTTGGGGCTTCATGATGGGATTCAAAGAGTCCTTTTTGGAAATAACCTGACCTTCTGGTTGCACAAACTGATCTTCATAGATGCCATCTCTTTCCTGTCAGGGAAGAAGCTCACACTGTCCTTGGATAGGTACATTCTGGTTGACATAGATGACATCTTCGTTGGGAAGGAGGGAACGAGGATGAACATCAACGATGTGAAGGTAAGGCAAGACTTGGGGGATACCTTCCCAGACACACGTACGTGAGAATGGGTATTTAAAAATATGCAAATCTTGAAAAAGCTGGCAAGCTCCATTTCCTAGCGAAGGCTGAAAATGAGCTAGCAGATGCAGAAACCATGACCTGAGATTACTTTAAAAGTCTGTTTACCCACATACACAGTGAGATGCATTAATATATGCGTACATACGTCGACACACAGAGAATACACTAATTTGTTTTTCCCTATGCACATACAGACATACGCATATATGTGACATATATATATATATATATATATATAAATAAAATGTAGGCATTTTCCGTATTCTTCCTTTCAATATTTCTGAAAAGTAGACGGAACAATAGAACAGAGTTGTCTTTTTAAATCTCACATAACTAACACTATATTTAAGAAGAACAAAAAGAGCAAAGGGGGGGGGGGAAGCCTGAAAAAGTTAGTCACATTTTGATTTAAAAGAATCAGCAGGATAATTTTCATTAGCAAACTAGCAGATAAGCATTTAAAGTTACCAGTGACAGAATGGAAGCATAACCCACACCTTAGCAAATGACATAACCACCTGATATGGTGAAAAGCCCACAGACTATTCTTTGGGGGCCCTTTTCAACTTATCTTCATAGTCTGTAGTATCCAGGGACACCATTAGAGTTGCTCAGAGTAATTTCCAAAGATGTGTGCAACTTGGAAAGAATAGGCAGAGCTCAATAGCATGTCAGTTATTTCCTTGCAATTTTCCACGTGTGGGAATTGTCATATTCAGAGATTAATTTAAGTTCCTAGGCATGTAACATCACATTCTCAAGCTTTTATTCTAGAGGGGCGGTTTGTAATTGTAAATACCCCAATTCTTTCATGAGCAATAAGCAAGCCTTTTGTTTTTAAACGTGGATTTCTGTTTTGCTTCTTAAGTCTGATTTCTACTTCTATAACTTCTATTGCCATCTGCCTCCTCATCCAGATCATTGAGGTACCAAAGTAGCAGCAAAAGCAATCATGTCACGTACAATTAAAACAATTTTGCATGTCAGAACAGTTTGGGTGATTCTATTAGCCAAACCAGGCACATGAATGCTCATCAGGGCTGATTTCTAGCACCAGGCACTCCAAGTGCTTTGAGATCTGAGAACTGTGCACAAGCTCAGTGATCAAGTGCTCTCTCTCAGGAAATACATGGTAAAATGCTCTGAGAAAAGGCTTGTATACAATAGGAAATTAACTGAAAAGGCAATTGTGGAACAAGTTTTTCAGCAATAGCTTTCCGCTTGTACATTTTTGAGAGCGTCTCTTCCTGATGTGGTTTGCTCCACTAAGGAAGTCTATTATTCCACGTTTATTACCATAAGAAGAGTGTCCACACAGAATCACTTGGAAATTCAAATCTTGCTTTTGACTGGAATAATCTCACTCAGCAGAAAAAAAACCCCAAGACACCTCCTTTATAATCCAGGGATAACAACATTACTAGGCAAACCTTTCCACCTGTGCTTGGCAGAGCAGCCATGCTTCATTGCTCATTATAGGAGATGGAGCAGAAGACTCCAGGTCCACAGGCTGGTGTAGGAGCTGGGTGGCAGAACTGTAGCTGTTAAAAGCATTCAGCGTCACTTTTATGCGCTGCATACATTTACCCATCTGAAAACAGAATAGTCCATGCTGCTGAGGGTCTTGAAAATAAGAGAACGCATCTGCTAGGATTCAGACTTCTTTTGAAAAAAAAAAAAAGTTTTTTAAAAGGAATTTGTGGTGAGTCTTCTTTTTATGGATTACGTTTCAGTCAAGGCATGAAGGGAAGCTTTCATTATTCCCACATCACCAGTGCAAAATCAGAAGCCCAACACAACACAATCAATAGTGCCACTCATGGGATTAATCCCCTCTTCACCTCAAACGAGATGTCATACCACAAACACCGACCACGTGGAAAAATCTTTTGCAGGCACAGGGTCAGAACCAACCTTTCCGTCAAGCGCTCTTTCGGGGACAATCAAAAATTTATCTCCCTCTTTGATGATGTTCACGCACACATCCAGCTCACTAACACCCAAATCAGAGTGTCCTTGGGTTAGCTTACAGTATGAGACAATTACAGCCAGCTAGAGAACAATCTCACAAGTCACTTTGGGGAGGAGGCAGTTGAGAACCAGTGGGTCCGCCTTCACCCCTTAAGGCAGAGCAGCTTCTTTGCTCAAAAGGCAAAAATAGCCCATTGAGACAATATTTAAGAGACTGATATTAAGTTATGTCAAAGTATTGCCATGCATTTTGAAGCAGCAGCTTCAAAATTAACACCTCAAAACTTATTTCATCCTGTCCCCTGCAATGCAGGTTTCAGACATCAGCATCACCAATATCAAAGAAAATATTTGTTATTTGTACTTTCAAAACCAAAACAAGATAACTATATAAAGCAGTGCTTGGAATTAAACAATTTCTTGACAGTACAATCCACTGCATTATGCCACATCACTACTTCTCCAATTCCTTCAGTTCTTCATGTTTGTTACTGCAAACAGCGTAGGCTTACTTTGCAGAGTTATCCAGACTCTCTGTTAGGCTCTTCTGAGATGCCATGCATGCCCGTGTCCCTGGGGAATGCTTTCAATCCCACGTGTGTGCAAGAAAATTGCAAATGAACAGTTACACACCTCCTAAACTGTATGAAAAATACAACTAAATAACATCACTCTTGCAACCTCTTAGGCATTTCCTTCCAGTGACCAGATGTATACTAACTGCCAACCCGAAGGACACCCAACTAGGAATGAGTCTTCTGATAGCAGCATTTGTATGTACCGATAAAAAGAGACAAGTGACTGTTCCTGGGTAATTACTTCCTGTGACTCAAATGTTCTTAGCCCTTCACAAAGCCATTTCTCAATTAGGTGCTTCAGGGATATATATAAAGAGTAGCATCAGCTAGAGAAACACAGATTAGAGAACAGAGTTATTATGGGCTCTGTTTACCACAGGAAAAAAAAATAAAAAAAAAAATCTCCTAGTCCCTCGTATTATAGAAGTTGTGCAAGGTCATATCTGGCTAAGTAATTAAACAGGAACTCGGCGGAGCCACAGAAAGCCATTTTCCCAAGCTTTGCGGAGATCTGTCTTGAGCCTAGCAAGTCTCTGCAAATGAATTTCTCCCTTTCCCTCCTGCCAAAATATTATCTCACTGCTTGATTTTAGAAAGCAAAAGACTCAAGAAGTCATCAGTTAATTTGCAGAATTACTGAGTTTGTGTACCTGCAAACTGTATTGGTTCCCAGCCACACAACAAGTCCAGGATCACTAGCATCAGTGATTTCGCAAAAAAAAAACCCAAAACCAAAACCAACCTAGAAACATCTGGTCATGCTATGTCTAGGATTGCCATACAGAGAGAATAGAAAACTTTTACTTTCAAAGTTTAATTTTAGTTGAGCATAAACAGAGCTGCATTACCCAAACAAGTAGTAAGAACTTGCTCAAGTCTTGTTTTTTTGTGTTACTATAGTACGACCTAGTAAAATATCTACTCACCCAGGAGGAGCTCAATGCAGCAACCAGGGCTTTTTCAACACCTTTCACAAACACACCTCCTATTTTTAACTCAAAAAACCCCTGCAAGATCACACTACAAGCTAAGGCTCTAACTCATTAATAAAATAAAACCAACTAAAAAGTATTAGCCTTGCCCTTTCTACCCTCCTCTTACCTCCACGGCTTGCAGTGCGGCACAGCTTCCCTTCTACAGCCTTCTTGCAAGTGGACTCTCTCAGGAGCCACCTGCTTCCCTCTCTTCCCCCACTCTCCCAGCTGGAGCTGATAATCAAAATGAAATTGCTCATCCCAGCACCATCCTATCACAAAGCCCCTTTTGCTAAAAGCTACCCTTCCCTTTTTTGTATTCCCTCTAATAGCTGCCATAAGGACAGGAGCGTCCTTGTGCTTTCTGAGATAGTCTAAAATGATGGAGCAATGCTTGGGAATGTCCTTTGTGTTGCTGTTGACTGCATTCCCTCCTTCTCCTTGCAGCACCAAACAGCCCATCTGCATTCTTCCCCCTTCTTCCACTCTAAGCTTCAGTGGAAATCAGAATTACTTTAGTCTCTGACACCTCCTCACTTCCACAAGTCTACGCTTTGTCTTTGACCTTCACCATCATTAAAATGCCTTGAACACTTAAAGGCTGTGATTTCTTGCTCATTTTAGTATTTTAAAGACTTTTAAAAATTCATGTTGGAGTCACATCTTTTGTGGTAATTCCAAATTAAAGAGTACTGCCTCAGCAGGAGGCTGAGCTCAGTAACTGAATCTCTCCAGCATATGCTTTTTCCTGATCTTTCTGCAAGGACAATCGCTTTCAGGTGGAAGAATCAGAAATGTCCGGGCCACGTCACCGGGCATGGCAGAATGATAGTCGGTACAAAGCCGCCGGTGGGCACAGCACAGGTAAAGCTCTTCATGCTGCTGTGTGAAACCCTCCTCCCTGTCCGTGCAGAGTCTAAACGCCGTTTAAAAGAAGGAATCTAACAAACTGTTGCAGACCAACGGTTGTTCCTGCCTCAGTTCTACCGGGATACCTTACCTCTCATGCTCTTTGGAGTGGGTGGTACGGACCGAAGCTAGGCACACGGATGACAAAGCTCTATTTAACAACAGACAAGACAGCATTTTTGTATCCCTTCACAGAATTTAGCATCTAGTGTCACAGAACATGCCCAGCTTTCCATAGAAATTTGCCAGCACACATCAAGACCAGAATTAAGAGTCAGGGAGGATTATAATGTATACTTTGATTTCTGACTCAGGTTTCCGAAGAGTTTCTCTGGATACTATAGCCTCTTGTACCCATCCTACGCTCACACCCAACTGTAGGGAACATTATGATGGAAGTTACCACCCAGTACTTCAATCTGCATCCAGTTACTTCCACATGTGCTCAATATCAATCCCCAAAATCCCCTCAAGCAAAATTTGAAACTCCTGGTGCTATAGATAGGCAGTAGAAACAAATCCTTTTTTATTGTTCATTCATCTGCGGCTTTTTTCCTTCAGCAGAAGCTGCAAACAGTGATAACTTCCTTGCTGATAACTTGAGATGCAATAGTCATCCCTGAAGCCTTTTTATAATGATAAACTCCAGCCAGTAAAGTAACCACACCAATGGACGATACAGGGAGAACCTAAAAACAGAAGATGTATGGGCATAGGAAGTGAGAGAGACAGCCAAGCATCAGTCAGTATATGCCCTTATGTCATCTTTTAAATCACTTGAGAGAGGCAACGAAGAATAAAATGAAGTAAAATTCTGGAGTTCCCACTTTTGGAAGGTCTTAAAGACTTTAAAAATAAATTTCAAAAGCAGCTGAGAAGGCATTACAAGAAAAATTTAATAATCAGACAGTCTTTTAAAAAATGGGAGTGTCTACTCCATTTTCCTTCAGCAGAGACGACAGTTCATTCAATATTTCCCTTGTTCAGGTCTCTGGAATCATCCAGTTCTTTCTGCAATAATTTGAGTGTTGAACACCGCTCAAGTGCTTTGTCAAGATACATCACACGAAACCTTTCATACTTTTTTGTTTGTTTGTTTGTTTGAAGAAAGCCTGTTCTTTCACTCAGGATTTCAGTACCGTTGTAATTAAAAACACCATTCCTTTGCCATCAGCAAAATATTTATTTTCTCCTTGGTGGCGTGGCAGATTGACTGTGTAGCTGAGTACCCTGTCTGAATTATAATAGATTAAGTTTCTCTCATCTGCCAGCTTTCCCTCTGAAGATATGGTAAGTCTTGACAGTGTTTTATACACTCTTGCCAGAAATCAAATTCTGGTGGTTGTCATTTTCTAGCTCTTTCATTTCGTTAGTTTAGACAATTATGTTCCTTCCATGTGTCCCACACATTTAAAGGCCATCTCTGGTCTAAGCAAGATTTTCCTCATTGTTTGAGAACTCACTCAGTGTTCGGTCTCAGAGGACACACTTTTTTTTTGTCTGCAGAGTTACAAGACTCCAAGCAGTTCATTTTGATATTGTTCGTACAAGCACCACAGAATTATCACAAACTGAGTGGTTTTTTTCCTCAAAGAAAAGTTTAATCTTTCACAAAGCAAGTAAATTAATTTAAAAACCAGGAAAAAATAATACTTCATTCTTCTAGCTTTTTAACTAGCTGTAAGAACTCAATGTTGAAAAAAGATTAACAACTCTGAAATCTTAAGAAACAGCACAATACCTTTTAAAATACAGAAAGGGCAAGGTTTTTCAGTTATTGGTCTAATTCAGAAATATCTAGTGCTCACAGCCTGTGCTCAGCGTCGCTGTCTTGCGACACATTCCTTTGTCTACGCTTCCACTAAGTTCCTGGATTTGTACTGATTTCTCGAATCCCTTCTCCAAAAGAATTCTGAAGTCATAGGTTGTATCATACTGGAGTATATCTCCAGGATATGCATGATACTCTTTTTAATTTAGCTTCATTTCATTTAATTTAAATTGGTTTAATAACATTTAGGGAATCCGTAGGAGCTGAAAAACATGGCTACTTTATATCAACCTCTCAAGAGTCCTACATTAACCTGAGTTTTTAAAAAATGCACATTAGTTAAAAAGGAATAATAACAATTATGCTTCCTGCATAGCAAAATAACACTCTATGAAATGATCAAATACCTTTCTGGAAAGGCTAGCCAACGCAGACTTAAAAAGCAGTCATAATTATTGCCTTAAAAGCACTTGATGCAGCAATAAACGCATTACCATGAATGCCGTATATAATGCAGTTACTTCAGTCGCAGTGTTATTTAAATAACTTTAAACGTGCCTTTGTCATCCAAATGTGAGCAGAAGAAACAACACCCAGAGCAAAAGCTCCATTTGGTATCATTAGCATTATTCAAATGATTTGAAAATGGCGATGCTCAGGAAAAAAGGGCGAACAGTTAAGAAGGATGGACAAATGGATAGGGTAGTAGAGAAAAATCTCAAAGAGAAAAGAACTTTGAAACTTAAGATGTTTAACAAGAATTAACTAGGAATTTTTTGCCCACTTCTGTATCATAATGTAGTGTGAAAACAAATCTCTATCTATGCCTGGTTTCAAATCATAGACATGTATCTATCTGTATAAGATACATACAAACACCTATATATGTGTACACTCACAAAAAGTAAATGTTATCCTCTTTGTCTCTTCTACAAACATGGCCATAGACCCCTTCAATTAATACTTTTACTTCTCATGTTATGTATCTCCCCCGTCTTCTTTCAATACAGGCAGAATAAGGTAAGGGCTTTTAGGTAGAAATTACCAAATTCCAGCTTAGGCAGAGGGCAGGAACAAGAATGTAGTAAGAGCTACAGCTCAAACACCGGGCTTGGTGTTTCTCTCAAGTGCAAAATTACTTTCTAGTAGATGGACACTGTCTATTAATTATCATTCCTGAAGGTAAACATCACATGCCAGCATGTGGAAATTCAAAACCAGTAAATCATAAGCAGATTACGATACCAGATAATAGGATAACCTTCAAACTAAACTTCATTTCAGAGAAAAAAAAAAGCCTTTGGTCAAAATCTAGGATGTGACCATCACTTCCAGTGAGCAGTGCGTTCATCTATGCAAAGGTTCAGCCTTTCCCCAAAGGGCTGGACAATTTCCGTGAGGATTTTCTTTTCCTCTGGACATATACAAAGTCCAAAGACTTTTACAGAGACATAAATTAATGACCTTCTGACTCCATCGTTCAACATGAGTCATGCAAAGCTTGGAAGAGTTAGAATGAGTCATATATTGCTTTCGGCAGAGTTTGTCGGAGAACAGTGCTTTGCATACAAACACATTGATTCATCTGGAGAAATTCACTTGGCAAGAAACTATGTTATTTAGGAAATTTCATATGGTCTGGTGTGTAGCTGCTTTAATAAACCAACAAACAAAAATAATTATTTCATTGAACATTTGAAACTGCGATGGTTTGATATAGTTATGTCATTGCTGAAGGGGATGTCTGCGCATCAGAGAGTTTCTTGGGTCTTTTCGCAATAATCATAAGCACACACACAGAGAAACCAAAGTTGATGAGGAAATCATCCTGTCTTTTATGTTTCTGTCAGCAGATAATGTTTATGTCACCAGCTATGTCACTGGTGACTGGCCAAGCAAAAGAGGATAAAATCGTGCAAAGCATTCAGGGTTTGCTGTGAAAGCACGAGCTGTAACAAAACACTACGGGATGTATGGTGGTTTTCCATCACATGCTGACAATTTAGACCTGATGGTCAGTTTTTGACCTGCGACCATTGGCATGGCAACTCTCCAGTCCCTTGTGGAGATACAAATCAAGGCTCTCCAGTTTAAAACCAAGAGCATCAGTGGCAAGTGATGGGTAAAACCTTAATTATTTGATAATGTCTGCAGGCAGGAGACAATTACTACCTAAATACAGGAGGTGAGAGGAATAAAACTTGGTTCCTTATGGGCCAAATGCACAATCTCTTCAGAGATTTTCTTAGAAATAAGAAGCAAAAATAATTTCAGGACTACTGCCCATAGAACATCATCACCCACAGGGACAAAGTCCCATATTACATTTTTGTTTTGACAGCAGCTTTCTATTCTGGAAACATTGTCCTAATAAAGTAATACTTCTCCTTACAATTAGTCTTCTCTCTGTGCCACAATATGCAGTGGTCCTAAAATCAAGGTTTCTGTTTATGAGATTCATCTGCATAGGACCTTACAGTATAAGTGTCCTTATTTTTATTTATTAAATTTCTATTTATTTCACATTCTTTTTTTTTTTACAATTTAATATGATATTGCAAAAAAAATCTTGCTAGTTCCACGATATTTACATTAAAATGATTTTTGATTGCTATTAATTAATTTCTCAAAAGTTATAATGTTAGACTATTTAGTCATTTAAACATGTCTAAATTTGTAGTGGAAATAGTACATATAATAAATAATAATTTCAAAAGTTACAAAATTTTATACAGAATATTTTATAAAAGTTAATAGTCTATCTCAAGAAACGCCAGGATAAAAAAAAAAAACAAACCAAACCGAAACTTTTTTTAACACCTTAATAGAATTTCACTTTCAAAATTAACAAGGAAATAGAAGGGTAAGTTATTCATGATTTACTGCAAACCAGCATTTTAGTAAAAACACTGCAGAGTTTTCTGGATAGTGGTTTTGTTCATTAGTATTTGATTTATTGCAACATATTGCATGTATTAAAATTTTCTGATTTAAAACTCCAGCATTTATCATTGATTAGTACGGCATACGATAAACAGCTCTTGTATTTCCAGTTAAAGCTGGCACAGAAAGACTACTAATGCAATGTGGTGGCCCTCAAATCTGAGAGGTTCTTCAAGAGGGACTTTTAGAGTGCAGAGTTTGTCTCACCCAGGTCTGTCACCCAACCCCAAAGAGCTCTATTAGCAGAACATCACCTCAGTGTTCATCTCTGATAAGATGCTTTCTTGACAAAATAAAGCCAGAGTATTTTTTTCCCCCTTCAGGAGCACAAATTCCAAACGCCATTTACCAAGCCATGATAGCTTCTCTAAATACCTGTTAACCTTGCTTTTTTTTTTTTTTCCCCTACATTTTAGTTCTTTCTTCATATTACCAGCAGTCTTTTAACCTCCTGTTCATGTTTTCATCCAGACAGCACCCAAACAGAAGTGGGATCTATGGTGTGATCTACACTCAGCTTCTCTAGCTATTTTCCACACTTCTAATTGGAGAAGGCTGAATTAGTTACCCGAGAGTTTGATTTTTTTTTTTAAATTGATGTAGTTAATTAATTGGCATTGCTGCATTTATTTTATTAAAAATCACAAATTAAATAGACTAAAACTAGTACCTACTTCCCAAAACTGTGTCACCAAGGTATGGTAAAATTCAAAGAATTAGCAATTAGGATTTTAGTTTTCCTTCCTTCCAACTTGTTTAGCCATTTATCCTTGGACTACATGGGTAAAAAAATCCTTCCAAAAATGTCAAAGTGGCAAGGCAGGGGAAAATGAAGTTTATATTCATGTTATTCGATCAACTTGGACTGCTCCAGCGAAGCAGTTTCCCTTGGCAAAATGTTGATTTATTAAATGCAGAATGTTCCACCGAAATGTGATTTAAACAAAATTATATTCTGCCAGCTCATCTGCTCTGGCAGGCTGAAGGAAAAGTGGGCAGTTTCAAGAATATTTTAAAAATTCCAAAAGATCATAATTAAATGTAGCTTTGGAGTTGCTGATCTGCCAGAAATTAAAAAATGCAAATAATTCACACTCTGCTGAGAGACTTTTTAATATGAGAATATCCCAGGAAATTGATATTTCAGGTTTTTACTGCCTCTTCATTTTATGTGAAAGCCAGAATTATTAATGTAACTTTACATTACATATTAAATCCAAAATATCAATATTTAAGCAATTTCTAAAAGTTGTCTCAATATTATACTTGAACTGCCTCGACTGAATCGGATTGAATCAAAGTCACGGGCTTCGAGAACCTGTGTTTTTCACCCCAAAACATCAGACCTTCAAGTAAAAGCTGTGGAAAGAATGTTTAAATTCACACTTTTGACAGCAGACTGTATTTGCTTGCCTGCTCCCAAACTCATGAAATATTGGCTCTTAAAATTGTCAGTGATTCTTAAAAGCAGAAGTGCTTTTTTGGTTGAGGTCCAATTGTTTTTCAAGAGTAATTCCCAGTACAATTTTCAGTTCCCTGGGTTTTTAAACTTCTGAGAAGTCTGTAGGGCTGCACATTAGCCTGCTCATTAATTGCTTTGATACAAAGCCAAGGTCAGGGTCGTTTTAGTTAACAGAAGTTTTGATATTGATTTTGATATCGAGAGGGTTTGGCCTCAAAAATGTTCTCTGCGAGGGCAGCTCTGACCACGATCTCAGGGTTTTGGAGCACCCGGGCACCACAGAGATGCCCAGCTGTGGCCTCTTCCTCCCTCCTAGGGTCATAAACACAAATCATAGAATGGTTTGGGTTGGAAGGGACCTTTAAAGGTCAACCTCCCTGCAAGGAGCAGGGACATCTTCAGATCCACCATCTCTGCATGGTTTGTTGATGTGAATGTGCGAGGAGAAAAAGAAAGGCAGGAATTCCAAATGGGAAAGGGGTTGTAAGATGCCACGGGCAGCACGTTTGCCGGTGGAAAAGCAGCGTGGTGAAGAGCAGAAGAACGTGGGAGAAAGTCTCCAGGGATGAGGATCAAAGTGGACCCTGGATCAGGGCTATGAGCTCTCCATTTTCCAGTAATTTTTAATCCCTAAGGGCTATAAAGACTGAAGTCCTCCTTTGTAATAATATTTACTGTTGGATTTTCAGCAAATTAGCACCAATGTTTGGAAATTAATTGAATATATATGGATAAATAAGCATTAATCTAGACATATCTATAATTAATAGAGACTAAATACTTTATAATCGTATTAATTTAGAAAGTCTTTAATGGAGCTCCAGGCATAAGTGTGAACTGCTCAGGCTACGCCCTGCATGGTTACTAATAATAATGCATTTCTTCTTTTAGAAAATAGATTCAGCTGCAGAATGTGAATTCTTTAATAAAAAAGCTCGGCATGTGTCTTCCTAGTAACATATCCCAAGATTTATGTGCACCATAAACAAATACGTCTGCGGCATTATAAAGCGTAATTCCGCTGTATTTGTTATTAGGAAAGGGAATAAGGTTTCCCATATGCTTTCACTATTGTTTCTCTCGTAACTGGGACATGCTGCCAGTACATTATCAGGAAATAAAAGCAACCCATCACTGCTGTAAATATTGCAAGGTGGGTGTTACAGAGCCGCGCGGTGTTAAAGACCGGAGGGGATTGACTCTCCGCCTTCAGGCACCAGGTACCTTTCTAAGCTCAGCAACAAGAGGCAAAGCCTCAGACTAGTGACACTGTGTCATTTTTTTTTTGCTTAATATAAGGAAATATTTGGAGTTGATGATACGCACACATTGATTTCAGGAGTTTAGGATGATACTGAAGGGAGGTTTAGAAATTTCCAAAGATCAGGATCTCAGCTGAGACTTGGATGTAGAATTACCTACGCTCGACTTACTCTTTGTCTTTCCTTTGTAGATTTTGTGAAGGGTAAGAAGAAATTCCCTTCTTTTCCCTCATGTGTTGACAGCAGACTAAGCCATAGAGGAAAAGAAACTGTCTTTAGAAGAGGGAGTTTATTACTCTTTTACTGTTACGGTGATGGTTTATGTTGGGAGACATGGCCAACAAGCCCCTGTGCATTGCACTGGGCATTTTTGGAAGGCAATACAAAGTCCATCCATGGTTGAACATCCTTTGAGCACTCGCCAGGCTAAAATCTCTTGAAAGCATTTAACTAAGTTGCAACTCTTTTCAGCATTCGAATATATACCTTGTGAAAAATCCCATTTGGGTAGCAGAGCTTTAGCCAAGTAAAACCTAACAATCCAGTATTTGTGATTTTTAAACAGCTGTTCTCATATAAAACACAATTATGGCACTCCCCCGCAGCAAGGAGAGTAATAGAACCTCTCACTTCAGAACTAAGTGAAAATTTAGTGTAACACCTATAATTAAGTCTGATACTTTGCCGAACATTTTTCTCAGTTTAATGACCCTAAGTTACACGGATTTGTACTTTACGCTGCAAGTAGCTACACAGTTTTCAAAGGGAATATTTAGAGGAAAAAAAAAAAGTATTCCCTATAATAAGTAAGATCAAAAGCAACTAGATTTAAAAGTTAACTGGCTCAGTAATGCCACTTTCTGCCTGCCACCAAAATGCATGTGGATGACTTGAAATAGGAATATTTTTTAAAACAAAACTCAAAACAAACACCACCCCCCCATGCTTTCTGTGCATCTTTTTTTTTTTCCTGAGGTAATACTATGCAAGCAGTTCACGTGCTGGTGAGCTTCGCTTTCTTCACTGTTTCTGAGCGCTAAAAATTCATTCACCATCAAGACTGACAGCTAGTATTCTCATATATGTGAAAACAAAGAAAAAACAAAACAAAAATTTCAACTATTGTGAGACTTATGAAAGGATCACAAACATTAGAAACACTGCTTTTCACTGTATGAATATTGTCATCAGAAATTATTATGCTTGGAAGACAAACCCTTCTTCTAGGGCACGGGCTGAATCTTCCACCAAAAACTATTCCCTGTGGAAGGTTCTATACATCACCGGAATGTGTTCTCATACAAATGATAAGTTGGGGAAAAGGGTCAGAAATTTCAAAATTATGTTCCCATTCTCCTCCAAGTAGCCAAGAAAACATGCCATAAAAGACATCAGTAAACACACTCTGATTAAAAAATTCTTGTTAGAAATGTTTACTCTTCCTTCCAAATAAATCACTTTGTGTACTTACAGCATAGCACAGCATTTGTCCTGTGTAATTTAGAAACTCAGGGACGAGGAGCTTGAAGAGACCGCTAACAGGAAATACTTCACAGATGCTTGAGGCTTGGGGAAACTCAATGCATTCCAATCCCAAAAAAGGTTGTTTGTCAGAAGCAGTTTTAGAAGCCCTGTGGTTAAATCATCCCTGTCAAGAACAATTTAGCAACATCTAGGAAGGGATGAGCTCCATCAGACTGTAGGAAACTCACCCAAACCCTTTTTTTCCTCTCTGGTGGCTGACACTCCCTGCCAGACCTCCCACTGATGGGGGGGCATCCTATGGCCCTTGCTCTGGGTCTTCTCCGGAGCCTGGTGAGAATTGGTCCTCCTCCCCACTCAGGGGGCTTAGGATGGGCTGGCTCACAGCAAACACCTGTGCAAGGGATAATTTGGTGTGACATCCTACATAACACAGGGCATAGAAACTCATCCAGCAACCTGAGCACCCAAGTTCATCTCTCACAACCAGCAAAAGCTTGGATTTATCTGCTGACCCTGGATTTGCCTTGGGTTGTGGTGCGAGGTAGAAGAGCAACCTGTTACCAGTTTCCTTCCTAGCAAGTCACTGGAAGGGCTGAAAGACTTCTTCATGCTTTTTGACAATTACATCGTACCACTTAAATTTCTCAAGGGTGCAGGTCTGAGGTTTTTTCAAGTCTCTAATCCAGAGTGATCTGAAGAAAGGCAGTACTTCAGTTTTCCTCTGAGTATAATTTTCCTACTTTTTGGAAAGGTGCAGCGATACTTTTCAACCGTACATCTACGATCTGAAGCATTTCCTCTGGCTCTTAGAGAGATTTGTTCTCAATTTTACCTAAAACTACCTAGTTTTACGAAAAAGTAACCTACTAGAACATCTAAAATGGTTGATTTCAAATTTATCAGCCTCATTTGGTGATCTGGCTTGATTTTATTGGAGAACATACTGGCCTCTGATGTTTCTGCTCAAAAGAATTTAGTAGAAACTTACCATGGGCATTGCAATTTTGCTTTCAGTCTTCCAGGTTTTTTTCTCTAGACAACTCATTATGCTGCCTTCAAGCTGTGAAGGATAAGAAAGCAGTGGTAAGCAGGAGGATTTCCTGGGATGGAGGGATTTTGAACCTGTCCTCAAGGACAAAACAGGCTTTATCTCCTTCTATCCTAAACTTGAAGGACATGGGGGTGGCAGAAACAGTCTGACCTCCGGTAGAAGACAAGAGCATGGTGTAAAGGAAGAATATTTGCCTTGCAATTCCCGTTTCATTTTACAGAAACTTCCGATTCCAGTTAACAAACACGATCAAAACACTCTTTCGATAACACAGGAGAGCAGCACGCAGAAGGGTCAAGAAAGTTAAGCTCTGCTAGACAAGTATCAAACATCTCAAAAATATTAAAAAGCAACACTTAATCCCAGCGATTTTTAATGCACATCCTTACCCGTCAAGATTTTGCAAGCTCCAGTTTTCAGAATAACTGATGAAAACATGGAAGTCTCCACAGCATCTCCAGGAAAAAACAGGTGATAGGAGTTTCCCAGTGAGGCATCCTTTTGTTCAACACCAAAAAAAAATGTTGCGCTGGCACAGATTTCTATGAGCCTACACAATTTTAGGGACTCCAGTTCTAGGAGAGCTACACTTTTTACAGACTGCAGGCGGGTGTTTAATTGCAATGCACTGAGGATAAAAAGGGGACCGATAAAACTAACAGATTGATTAACTACAATGTGGGCTTGCTGTAAAAACAGAAAGCATACTTAGATCACTGGAAGTACATGCAAAGGAGACTGCATGAGACGGGTGTTTTACTTCTAAGTCAGTCGAGAAATATTCCACAGCAATTTAAAAGACAGCCCTTTCCCATGTCTGAATGGGAAATGTCTGAAGAGATTTTTTACCTTGCCCAAAAAGCACAGCAGAATATGGTTTTAGCGCTTTGCTGCAAGGTATGCTCTACATAAACCCTGCTTTTTATTAATGCTCTTTATTTTTTTCATTTATACTTTTTGCCCCATTAGACTTGCTCTTCGTTTGAGCTTTTGGTTGCTACATCTTCTAACGAGTACAAGATGATTGGCTATAAATACATTTTTTCAAGAAGACAGATTGAATAATTGCCATGGTTATTTCTATACATGCACCCACATGTGTGCGGTTGGTCAAGGTGCTCTCCCTGCCAGAGAATATGTGTCACTGCCACAGCATCATCTCTCCTATAATACTTCACCACAAGCCACCTTCTGAGTCCTCCAGTGATGTTATTAGCCAGTTGGTCATGAGTAGCTAATAAACTGGGTGCAATATCACCCCATTCATCTCAGTCAGCTAAAACCAGCTGAACCTTCACCGGAACAGATGCATCCTGCACTGAATTAAATGCAATTAGACTCCTGACAGTTTTCTAACTTTAGGACACAGTTACAAAATAGCAGAAGCAGATCTGATAAATTGGGTATTTCATTCATAAAGGAAAAATTAATTCTTCTGTTAGCAATAAACATATTACATATGAGCGCAAAAGATGACGTTTCTTTCTTGTTTCCAATAAGCCCACATCTCCTCTCAGACCTCACACTAAGACAGCTACTCAAGGGAAACGCTCAACAGACACAAGTAATAGCTCTATAATAAAAAATAGATCCGCAGACAGAGCTGGCTGCGTTCAGCACCATCAGAGCCCTCCCGATTAATTATTTATACGGCGCTCTAGATTAGCATAGTGCTTCACAGAAATAAATACAAAAAGAAGTGAAGTCTCCTACCTCAGGAAGGCAGGGCAACGGCCGAAGCCCCGCTCCCCTCGCTGGGTGTGGCGAGCGGTCCGCAACCAGCACTGGGAATTATCTTTATAATGCCCAGGTGAACTCAGCCTGGAGAAGAGAAGGCTCCATGGAGACCTTACAGCGGCCTTCCAGTACCTAGAGAGGGCCTACAGGAAAGATGGGGAGAAACTCTTCAGCAGGGCCTGTTGTGACAGGACTAAGGGTTATGGTTTCAAAATAGAGGGAGGTAGATTTAGATTAGATATTAGGAAAATTTTTTTTACAATGAGAGTTGTAGAACACTGTCCCAGGTTGCCCAGAGAGGCAGTGGATGTCCCATCCCTGGAAACGTTCAAGGCCAGGTTGGACGAGGCTCTGAGCAACCTGACCTGGTTGGAGATGTCCCAGCTCCGTGCAGGGGGGTTGGATTGGATGGCCTTCAAAGGTCCCTTCCAACCCAAACCATTCTATGATTCTATGAAAAGTGTCTTGAGAGGGAACGTAAACCTGTAAGGGCTGAGAGCGGCCCACTGATCTGGGGCCTGGTTAACAGCTATTCAAATCAGTTTGGGCATAGGGTAAAGAGTACAAGTGATTTCAAAATCCCATTAAGGATTTTACTAACTTCAACCCCTAAACTCCTTTCAAAATCTAGCCAGTAAGTCAATAATACGAATTCTTTTTTAATTCCTATGCATTAGGATTAAAGAATTTCTTACTAACATGCTGTTATAAGCACGTGAAGTAGGCCAAAATCCTCACCACACAGAAATCAACGACTCAGCATCACTGGATTTACAAATTCCTTACTGAGTTGCACTTTAAGAAGTGCAGATACAGCTGATTTGGTTGCCCCCCTTACAGCAGAGATTTGTGCTCCAAACCAAAAGCTGGAACTAAGGAACCTGGAGTCCTGGTCTTACAGTGATCCTGTCAGTGATGCCATGCTAGGCATCACTTTTTTTTTTTTTTTTTTAAATTCAGTTTTCCTGTCAGAAAAACAGTGACTAGGTATTTCACACAGTACAATGGTTACTGTGATTATTACTATTTCACGGTAGCTCTGTGAGGATTCCAGGGCTTTGAAGATTGCCAAGACCACATCAGGCATTCTCAGATTTTTTTCCTAGCATAGATTTCAGGAAGGGAGCAAGAGCGGGAAGAGGCAATCAGAAATCACATCCTGACAACAGCTGCCTGCAGCGGAAAGAAACATTGCTGGAAGTATTCTTTGCTTTTTTTTTTTTCCCCCTCCTACAAACTTTCAGCTGGAAATCAAGAGCAAAACTACTACTTTGTAGTCCTCCAACTTCCCACAGACCACCAGCAAATTGCTTCACAGAACAGCTTGGGAACGAACCTCCGGGCTATGTAACTGCAAAAGTATTAAGGACAGATGTTAGGGAAAAAAAAAAATGAATAAATGCATTCAAAGACTTCTTGGTATTAATAACAAGTCTAGGAGCCTGAGAAAGCTGTCTGGAAGTGGAAAAAACAGGGAAAAATTTCATCAGATCTTAGAATAATTTTGGTTGGAAGGGATTTCTGGAGGTGATCTAGCCTAAGCCCCTGCTCAAAGCAGAGGTAACACCAAAAGTAGATCGGATCATATCTCAAAGGACAGAGATTCCCCAGCCTCCCTGGGCAACCTGTCTCAGGCAAAAATCCTATCTACTAAGCAACGTATATAAACAGCATGTACAGAAAGATTTATTCTAATATCTACATTTATATATTGGCACATATTTTATGTCTAGAGTACATATAGATAAATAGCATTATGCATATAGTGAGGATATATATTTTATGCACACACATATGAAAGTAAGGAAAAAAAACCCTGCAGCAGTGGAATCACGACCCAGCAGTAGGATCCATTCCCAAATGCATGATGACTTTGAATAATGGCAAGCTAGCCCATTTTTGACAGGACTCTCAGTCATCTCCCTCAGATGGCTGTGGGGCAGCGTAACCTCGTCCATGTAGCCCTGGGATGCCAGACACTGGCACATCCTCTCGTGCCAGAAGCACTTCCTAGAATGAGTCTGTGGAAATGGAATAATTCACAGTGACAGTGAATTACAGATACACCGAAAGCAGAAATACCTTCCTTGATCTCCTTCCAAGCTGCATGAAGAACTAGATCCTTTCTCATCCATCCTCTGCATTGCGCAGTCCTCACAGACCAGCTATCTTTGGGATCACGTTTCCTTGGGCAGTGCCCCATAGGCTGTGGACTCTGGGCACCCTGACCACAGAGATGGGAACCTCCAAGATCTTGAGTTTTTGCTGGTTCCTAAAATTCACATTCACAATATTGCCTCTTGAAGGGTCACACGCATGACTAGAAGCCCAAATGAAACGCTGGGCTTCCTGCTCCACTTTGGGGTAATGTTGAGTCCTGCAAATCTTGGGTGCCTCCTAGGATTCTGCTGGTGCTCTTGGGCATGTTCAGCAACTTCTGGGAAGGCCCCTGGAACATCTGCAAGAGCCAGGAATTTTGGTTCTGTTTTACAGAGATCATGTTTAGAATGGTTATAAGGACATTTTGATAGTTTCAGTTTTCAGGCTAAATAATGTCTACGTTCCACAAACTTTTGGATTTTCCTCCAAAATCAGATTTTAAGTTTTCATCAGCTGTTCTCACAGACACTGGTCCCTTCTTTCACAAGTACTCTTCCTCTAACACTATTATCCATGATGTGAGCAGCTTCTCAAATCAATCAATGATTTTTAGCTTGCCTTTAAGATAGTGACCAGGTCTAAAATGCTAGACAAAGGACAAGAATCTGTATATTAATTCCTTTTTTTCATCACATTTGCCTCAGTTTCCCACTAAAAAATACAAGACTAGTTTTTATTGGCTCAATTAAGCTGGCATCTATCTCTTGCACCCTATAAATCATTGCACGTGCAAAGAAGGGCTCATGCTTCAGCAGCAGTATTGATCCACACAGACCTTTGGGTTGGGAGGAAAGACTCTGTAATTACTCTGGCTGACTTTGGGGATTTTTTTATTTTTTTTTTTAACTTCATGGGGAAACTAGTATCACGTTTTAGTGTTTTTATCACTTAGCTTGGATTTCGAGTTTTGGTCCCCAGAGAAAAAGCTTCTACCTCAGCTTGACCTGCCCATGTTTGGCATCAAAATCAGACAAAGTCTTTTTACCTTCTCTAAGGATTTGATAACCTCTTCACTTTTGTTAGCCAGAGGCGTTTTGACCTTTAATTAAAAGGAAAATTTGTTGTCTCCCATTCAGAAGGCAGCAAATAATGAACTCATTAAAATGAGGTTAGCGTTCAGGCCTTAGAGCAATAAGAGCTGAAGTCTCATTAGCAGCTAACAATCCAGAACATGGCACATAAATAAACCTAATATGGCAGAGCAAAATGCCTTGGTGCATTAAATTTGAGCAGAATCAAATGTTTACAGTCAATGATGTCTGGGGCACGAAGTTTTAATGTACTTAATAAAGGAAAGCAAATTGCTTCCGATTAGGCATGAAATGTTACTGCAGAAATTGCCCCAAAAAGTTTATTATGCAAATGAAGGATAGAGTTATAATTAACAAGGACATAGCAGGAAAATATCACTTCTGCTTCATAGATGCACCAATTATGAAGAATAAAGACACGGAAACTTCAAATCTACAAAAGGTAATTATATGGATTAATGTAAAAGACTGCTGAATGTAAATGCAACATAGAAAAGAAACCGTATCTCGTGGATGTCACAGAAAGAAGGCTCATTGACAAAGCAAAGAATCAATTAATACAAAGAAACCTACGAGTTTTCAGAGACTCCGGGCAATTAAGGTTTTGTATTTGAAAGAACAGCTTGGATTACCTTAAAAAAATAAATTTCCTGCACTTTGCTTAGCCTGGCACTGAGACACGCCTGTTTGTCCACGTGCAGGTGTGCTCCATGGTTCTTTCCTTGGAGAGCCATAATTCTTTAGCACGATCTATTTAACTGTCCAAAAATAAAACAACAGTGAGTCCCAGCTGTTGCTTTAACACACTTAAATATTGTGGTCTGATGCAATATCCAGGAGAAAAGTCTCCTCTACAAAATAAGATTTGTTATGCTTTTAAAAAAAAATTTAAATCCACATTACTCTGTATGAATTCCCCTTCTGCTGAAGCTGTGGGCAGCTCCTCTCGTTTCTCCCTCAGCAAAGGCAGCAAAGTTCCTGGGGATGGGACTGGGATAGGTGAGTGCCCAGAACAGGACCAGGCAGGGTGTGAATAGCTGTGCTCAAACCTGGCCTTGCGGAGGATTTCCAGCCTTTCAACGGCCCTTCTCCATCCCGCAAAACCTTTCAGGATGAAATAAATACCTTCTGCCTCGCGTGAAGGCTGGGCAAGTCCCTGAAAGGTTTCCAGCACTGGATGCCAGGGATGGGCAGCTCTTCCACCCCACACCATCCAGGAGGCAGAGGAATGCCCAGTGTTTGCAGCTGTCCTCACAAACTGGGACTCACCGACCTGGGAGAGTGCAGGAAGGGCGACGGAGGAAACTTGTCTGCTCTTCTCATTTTTTTAAGCTGCTTGCTGATAAGGTCTGTACCTACAGGAGGCAAAAATTCTCATTATTTACTGTGCAAAATTACCAGTGAAGGCAGTACGAGTCATTAGGAGTTTTGTTTGAATATGTATTCCTTAAAAATAGGGAAGGCAGACCCTAATCACCTAAACAGAGATTTGGTTTTTTTTTATATTAAGGATGTAGAAGATGTTAACCTTCCCCTCTACAAACAGGCAAGTAGTGATAAAATAAGTCTGGACTGACTTCACTGACAATATCTTCTTAGTATTCAAATTAAGTGAGGCCACGAAAATGAAGTTTAGCTGCATATTATAAAAATTAATATGCATCTACAGAAATGGCAATTTTAAAAAGTCTTCAGGACCAAGCCAAATCCAGTTTGAGTGACAGACAGGCCCTTTAGACAGAGAAAAACGCTTGACACGCTGCAGGTTACAGGATTTACATCTTAATCCTCACTCTGTGGTTTTAATGAGACCTCACTGGGCTGGAAGGCTTCTGCCTATCCCGCAGTTCTGCCATCTTATTGAGACGTCGGTGTGAGGGAAATCGGAGAGAAGAAACGAAGCGATATAGTGATGTTTGTTTCATGTACCTTCTTCAACTATATGTTAAGCGATGATAATTTCTCAAGATGTACTTTCCTGAAAGGAAAATGGAATTGATTTTGCTCAGCCCATCAGTCTGTCTCAACATCTATAAAATTCTCTAGATAGCTTGGAAAATTATGTTCTGAAATATAATGACTCAGATTCTACTCTGGTGACTTTAATGGTGTCAGTTTAGTGCCAGTTTTTACCAACTGGGGATTTTCCTCAGCGTCTTCGCTAACAGCGGTGTGGACCTCTAAGGTCTTATATTTTAGCAAACGTGTAGTTGTTATATATTATGTAAATACAGTCCCACACGTGAAATTGTCACAGGATTGAAATAATCAACTTAGTAAATGCCTGGCAAGATAGGCTGGAAACTACACCGCTTTCTTAATATTTAAGGCTAAAGCACAAGATTTGCTGTCATTAGATTACTTGATTTCCTAGCCATACTTTGCATTTATGGTCACAAGTAGAGTTTGCTGCTGTTTTTTAATTTAGACCAGTGAGGTCGAGCAAAAACATAAAGCTCTTTTCCTGTAATGTTAAGTGAAATTACTAACGACCATACAAAACGTGATTTTTTTTCAAACGAAAGGAAACATTAGCTGGACTCGGACTGCGTGCAAACCACTGCATTCATTTTATCTTTGAACGGCGCAAGAACATGAACATTCAATCAATAGAAGTGTTATTAATAGATAATGGGAAAAGTTCTCAAGAGCCACATAATGGAGACACGGAAAATTGATGAAAATAGAGCTTATAACCCATTCAACATTGGCAAGACCAACAGGGAGAAAATGCACTATCCATCTCATACGTAGCACGTCCAAATTACGCGGGCTGGTGATTGAAAGTGGACAGATCTCCGTGCAGCAAGGTCGATCTTTAGCAGCAGTGTGGAGCTGACAACTAACAGTAAATGCAGATAGCTCAGATGAACCATCTTTTCTCTTTCTCTAGTGGCTGGAAACACAGCAAGAAAAAAGGATAGGTGACCAAGACTACATCTATTGCTTCTATAAGCAATACCTTTTTCCTCCATTTCATCTAGTCTGGTCTTATCTTTTGCTTGGAGGAAAGAATAAAAATAAACAGGGATTTAATTTCTGGTGTGGACATTATTTCTACCATAGGTCAAAATCTGAGTTTTGCTCATTCACATTTAAGCCTGAATTTGGTTTTCCGACACAATCAAAAAATGTTTCTGCAGGTAAGTAAATCTCCAACGCCTCCACATCTGGATGGCAAGTCATATTCCTAGTTTTACTTTGGGTTTTAAGCACATTTTATCATTAATAACCCAAAGTATGGGTACCTTAGTATTTTGCTGCTTCTGAACGGCTGGAGGTTCAAGTCCTGCCACAGATCACTGCCAACACTACATATTATCTGGGTCCAAGTGACAGAACCATCACCTGCTTTGGTACTTAGGTACTATCACTTGCTAGACCATCAAACTCTGATGGAACTAATTAAGCTCACTTTAAGTCTTACAAAAAAGCATGAGCCCAAAATGATATGTGAAACATTTAACAGGATCTTTTTTTTTGTATCTCCTCAGTTGGACACAATTTTTAAAGTTAGGCATTCCAAAAATTAATATTCATTTCTCTAAATGCATCTTAATTTCTTATTTATTTCAGGCTTTACTAGAGACTCAAAATTTACTGCGCACTCAGGTTGCAAATTTTACCTTCAACCTTGGATTTTCAGGAAAATTTTACCACACAGGTAAGAAGGAACTTCATGCTCTCAGGTAGCTCTCAGGTTAAATAGGTGATTGGATTTTAAACCTGGCTTTAAACATGCCCTTATTTAAATAACACGTTGAGTCAGTGGAGCAGTGGGAAATGCATGCTCCTCCATTTTAGCACCCAGTGTCTGATTCAGTGTCCAAAGGGACAAAGATACGCTACGGATGAGCTTCTCAGGAACACACAGATGTCTTTGGTGCTTTTCTGAAAGATGCGTGGTAGCAAACCTTAGGGTTACAGAGGAGGCAAAGCAGCTGCTAGGCTCTAATTCCACAAAAGACAGGACAACACAGAAGACATACTAAGGTTTTTTCAGTATGATGAAACAGACAAGATTGGAAAAATCCTGTCTCCTAACTTCTGAAGAGGCAGAAGTGCTTCAATAGGATGCACAAGACTTTGTTATGACTGTCAAGGTAACGTCAGTCATCTGCAAATCAGGAGGGACGATCAAAGGAAAACAAGATAAAAAGAAATTTGTATTGCAACCCAGCTCCTTCCACTCTCTATGCAGTAACAAGTTGCACACTTGCAGTGTCTTTCCAAGGAAGATCAGCTGCTTTTACATCTCCTCCTCCTCCTCATGACTCCTTTCTCTTTTGTTCCATTCTCCATAGCATAATGCACCTCTTCTTTTAAAATTTTTTTTCTTCTTTTCTTCCTTTGCCTTCTTATCACTTTCCTGCACCTCCTCTCAGGCTTCCCTCTGCTGTCACCGAGCCACGATGCTCCGTTGTGGAGAGTACCACTAAGGCAAATAAAGACATATTCAGCAACACTCACTTCAAGGGAGACACCTCCTGCCCTTTTCCTTTCCAAACCCCATACCCTTCCCACCTTTGAAGACCATTTCCAAAATCCTCCGCTGTCAGCCACGTTTAATGACATGGAGTGACGCTATGGAAGCGGAGAAGCTGATTTGGACAGAGGAGGAGGCATTATAGCAGCAAGAGGATGGGAGGGGAAGTTTAAAAGCTAGGAACGATGCCGTCCCAGCTGTCACAGGCCTGAGGTAGCTGTGGAGGAAGGCAGGTCACCCCCCCCAGTGCAGACACAGCAGCACTCCCATTTTCATTGCCGATATCTGAACACCGAACAGATGAGCTTGCCCAGCTCTTATGTCTCCATTTCATCACTCGTTAGGAGAGTACAGACAGAGGTCCCTGGGAGACAGGGTGATGAAGAAGCATTTGAGAGAAGGAAACCAAAATTATGTACTTGTATCACTGTCGCTTTCAAAGTCCAGGCTGTTTTCCCCTTGTGTGAGCCCACATAATGCTAAGCAACTGCTGCCCAGGAAACCTTCCAGACTAAAGATGCAGGCTGGAGAGCCTGAGAAAAATGAGAGGTAGAGAGAGACGGAATTACTTGCCTGGAGTCATATAACAAGCCAGTGGCAGAGCTGTGATTAGAGAGCAACTTCGGAGACAGAACTTCAGTATTCTCCTCACTTCATCTTGACCTGCCTGCGCAGTTATTCCTTCTGGAGATTAATTGGGCACACAGGCAATACAGCAAAATAAACAAAGCCTGCCCAAGGCTCTGAGCCGCTCTACAGTAGGATGCTGCTCGGTTGTGGCCATCTACAGAATGAAGCCGCTATCAGTCATTACAGTGTCCACCGCAGAGAAAGGTAATTCAAGGAGGGGAAGCCGCTATCAGTCATTACAGTGTCCACCGCAGAGAAAGGTAATTCAAGGAGGGGAAGAGGTGGAGAAAGATAATTTATTTTAAGTGCTACGTCATACTGAACGGTGCCCGGCACAAAACACGCAGCCTTTCTACAAAATCAAACCCTTGACTTGCCAATACACTTTTTTCTTCCTTCAGCCCAACAGCCTCCCTATCATCACAGCTTTTCTTGCCCAGCTGATACAATGCTGAGCAATTTCACATTTGCTACTGCTGTTGAGAGAGAAAACAGGAGAATGCGCATGTGCGCTTGTCCTCCTAAGGCTCCACAGCTTACAAAGCCAGCAGAGAACTATTAACGAGTTGAAGCAAGACATTGCCTCTGCTAAGGGACCTGCTCCTGCCTGTCCTCAGCACTGCAACTGAGTTGTTAACCGAACACTTTGGTTACAGCTTGATGGTGGTGGTTCGTCACATCAGCTGAGTGGAAAAGTTTCAAAGTATTCTCCATGCAATATACACTTTATTGACTCATTATAAATACAACATGGAAAGGTATTCTTTAATTACTCTAAGTGTGGCTGGTTTACCCAGAGAGGCTTTTAGTATCAAATATTCAACGTGTTTTATTAGCGCAAAGCCACTGCTGTGCCTTGTTGACCTCCTTCATGTGTCATTTTGCTCTCCTTTCCTTGGATCATTTAAAAACTACAGGAGGGGAACTGAGCGTTGGCAGATTAAACAGTTATCCATTTCATCCAAAGACCTTGCTGGAACTACAGCTACCAATTCCAGGTGGTGTGCCCGCGCACCAGTACGATAGCTGACAGATCAGCCTCGCCGCTCATCTCGCCTCCACCATCATTCCCTTCTGTGGCACTGGTAAACAATGCACTGTAGATGAAACTATCAGCAAAAAACTTTTTATACCCTACTAGTTACGCACTTTGAGCAAGCATTTCCTACTTGTTCACACTGTGGCACTAGAAATTAAAATGTTCTCAGGGTTTACAGTTAAGATTTACAAGATTATTGACAGCAACTTCAAACTTACTTCCAGTTTTGAACTTAAGAAACCTCTAAGTTATGGTTGTAGTTTTAAAATCCAGGATTATTTATTATGTGCAAACAAACTTTGAACTATTACCTACCTGCATCAAGTGCACACTGCATCTCAAAGCAAATATATGGTCACCTCCTTGACTGTAGGTTTACCACATTTTCCAGACTGCACATTAAAATGGAGATAGAAACTTATATCAAGAATGTTGATAGTACAAGAAATTAAAACCTGAAAATCCCTTGTTTTGCCTCCAATACTCTGAACAAACAATTGGGCAAAAATATTGAAACAATATAAGCACTCACCAAATGCTCCATTAAATCCTTGCATGAGATTTTTTGGAAATAACGCTACTTAGGAATTTATAAAAAGCAAACAACTTTTCCTTTTCAAGTCTTTAAGGAAAGTTATCCTCAAAAGCAACGCCATCACCAAGTGCTAAACTTCCAACCCTCCTGTTTCAGTTCTGCCATTACAGGGTGGGGTTGTTTTTGTTTAAACTGGAAAGGGTTGTGCTTTATCTCATTTGCTTTTTGTTATGGTTTTAAAAAAAAAGCACAAAGTTTGCTTAGCTGTCTCTAAAGTTACAAAGAAATTAGTAGAAAAAAAAGCAGGCTTTTTAAAATACAGTTTTTAATAATGAAATTTTTCCAAGACCCACGCTCTACTTCAAATGTTAATAAGGAATTAAGCTATACTTTTACCTAAATCTTACGTCAAATGATTTTAGTTCTTCATATATTTCCAATATTCACCTTTTTCCTTTTCATCCCTACCTTCAGTTCTCTCCTTCTGGGTTACCAAAGATATCTTCAAAAGCTTCACAAGCTCCTATCCCTTTCTCTTCTGTCCCATTTTGAAAGCCTATGTGAAGTTTCTTTCCCCAATCACATTTCCCTTGCACGTGCCTGGGTGACTGCAAGTGAACCACATACCCCAAAAAACAAGAGCGCTGTCATTCAACGGATGCCGTATACAGAAGCTTAGCACGAAGGAGCAGCCATCAATCCTTTCTTTTCAGTAAGGAATTACGTAGAAAACAAGGTTTTTTTTCTTTTTCCAGCAGCACTCCCAGCAGCAGGAGCAAATTTCTTCGAACTTGCAGAGTTCTGCAGAGAGGGGAGTAAAGAGATTTGGTGACACCAGGAGAATGTTTCTAAGTAACGCGCTCCTTGTAGTTGCGTTCTTCAAAAAAAACACCGCAGAAGTGAAAAATAAATGAAGAGCTGTTGTGCATGCACCAGTCATCTCTGTATGTTCCTGCCTCATGGCACAAAAGTAAACAGTCACATCCGTGGAGCATTTTCTTCCAATGAGTTTTGCAAAACACTGAAAGGCTTGGAAGAAGCACAACTATGTTTGCACCAGTAGACTGATTTTGACAATTATTTATTTGACTGAAGCTAAATAAAAACATTTAAATAGTGAAGAAACATGAAGGAAGGCTGCAAATCAACTGAATGTTGTTGGGTCATTCTGAGGGTGAAGTTACGAAATGTAACTGTGCCTTCCCAATTTGAGAAAGCAGACGGATGTCTGCAGATGGTGGAAGCAGCATCGTCTCCCTTCTCAAGTGGAAGGTTTTCTTGGTTATAACCACACATGCTTGCTTCTGCCTGACGCAGATACTCTGCACTAACACAGGATATCTTATTGGTTTTACTTCAAAAGTAAACCTGCCAAAAATTGAATACTGAGCGACAGGAAAAAACATTTGGAACCCCTTTGCCATTACAGCTTCTTGTTTTCCATCTAATTATATTTTGAAACTACTGCAAACTTGTTTTGCACTTTACCAGAAGTTTTCAGATTGCAATTTACTGAGACTAACGATGAGGTAGCTATGAGTGTGGGGGGCATTTGGCAAGACTGACAGTTCTCTGTGATGTCACGTAGGCCAGCTGCACAGTGTCTGGTAGGACCAAAGCAGGTTTCTGCTACTGCTTTTCTATTATCTTTTTTTTTCTTTCTTTCTTTTGCAGGGACTGAAGAGGAAGATGAAGGTGATGACCTGCTGTTGAGGTCTGTAGATGAGTTTTGGTGGTTTCCCCATATGTGGAGTCACATGCAGCCTCACCTCTTCCACAATGAGTCATCACTGGTGGAGCAGATGATCCTCAACAAAGAATTTGCCTTAGTGAGTAAAATTTACCAAAAGGTTCACCAGGATACATTTGCATATTATAGCTATGTTTTTCAAGCTGTTTTTATGTTTATCTATATTATACATGTATATGTTTATGTAGATATGCAAATAAGGCACTAAGATTGGAAACTCAGGCCAAAAAAAGCTTTTCTGTGACTTAAACTTGGGCTGAATTTTGTCTTAGCTTTTTTCACTGACGCGGGCTTTCTCGAGAGGTAGTAGCCCTTCACCCAAGCAATTTTGCAAGAACATAAGGATCAGAAGCTGAAGTCCCATCAGGTATCAGCTGGCATTTTAAGCTTTAGGAAGGGGTTTATACACAGGTTATCAGCTTCCTGAAGTCCGGCCCAACATCCTCAATAGGGGAGGAGAAAAGTTGCTGTGAATCCTAAGTGTTGTGTATGGCTTGTGAGAACTCTTGAAGCTAAGGAAGCAAATCATAGAATGGTTTGGGTTGGAAGGGACTTTAAAGGTCACCCAGTTCCAGCTCCCTGCCCTGGGCAGGGACACTTCCCCCAGCCCAGGTCGCTCACAGCCCCGTCCAACCCGGCCTTGGGCACTGCCAGGGACGGGGCACCCACAGCTCCTCTGGGCAAGTGACGTTGCTGAACTTCACCGTGCTTTTTTTAGATGACCTGCTTGAAAATATGCTTTTTACATAGCTAACCTGTTGCTAATAGTTATAGATAATGATGTGTCATTTTTGTTCCTTTGTGGCGTTAACTTACAAGAGCCATCCTCCTAGCACTGCCCAGAGCTCAGAGTACTTGTACTCCAAGGTCAGGTGGAAACCATTTAGAGTCTTTTCACAGTAATTCTACTTGCTTATTGAGCCTGACAAAGAAAACCTGAAATCTATAAATGCTCACCTTGGAAAAGACACTATGTGGTCTTTGACAAGGCACAAAAACGCCAAGCAACCAGAGCCACTCAAAAGAGCAGAGTGACACAGTGGGGCTTTCTCTGCTGCTCCAGGAACACAAGTCTCAGCCCTTCACAGAAAGGAAACAAGTTATTCCCTTGTTCACAAAAATATTTTCCTAGCAATCTTTACAGAAAATTCATTAAAAATGGCTTAACTGTTTACTCCTCTTGCCAGACTTCCCTCCTTCCTGTCTCCTGCTTGGCAGAGTGGTAGTAGAGAGGCATTTTGGGTGACTTCCTCTCCTTTCTACAGTTCTGCTCTACTGTCAGTCTTCATTCCTGGCATGGCCTGTTCATGCCTTTTGTGTAGGCTGGCCCAGAGGCCAAAATATATTTGAGACTTAAAATGCAAGAGTAATTTTATAAATAATCTGTATCTTAAAAGCACATGGTCTGTTCATCTTTAAACCTTTGGGGAAGTTCTCCTAGTATTTTCAG